>VXBJ01000127.1:452014-554302 GCA_013400055.1 Nycticryphes semicollaris | reverse complement strand
CCCCCCCCCCCCCATTTTTTTTTCCTTTTTCAATCAAATAACCTTCTCAAATCTCTCAAAAATATTTTTAAACATCATAGGTACAACATAATTGGAGAACTACAAAGACCCATTATAGCTGACATGGCACTAATAGTCCTTGTGGGTGTACCTTTATTTTAAGAATGGATGAAAACTTTTTGTTTTCTGGCTTTACATCAGAAATTGCATTGTTGTGGGTTTCTTTTTTAAAAACATGTTCAAATTCTTTCCTCACAGCTTTTCCTCCTCTCTTTTCTAACCTCAAGAACTTCTTCACCATTTCAGATACAATACAGCAAATGGGCCTTCTACCGAACTGCCAATGTTTAAGTTACTAAACTACCTCTTTTCACAATAAGAGTTGAAATTCAAATGTTTATTTAATTTCACTTACTCTTCTATCTTTTCAGTTATCTATTACTAGCCATCTGGATTACCACCATCAATAAAAATTGGTTTGTGCTGTTAGACAGGGGTCAGCATCTTGAAAAGCCTCTCCATCTAATTAGATAGATTTACAATTACAACAGTGTAAAACATTTAACATCCACACATTAAAGCTATAACTTACAGCCTATACTGAAGTAATTACAACAATGATTACCATTATGTACTCTGTTCCTTTGAGATAAGCAACAGTAGGATCCACTCACAATTACTGTCATGACACCTAAGGAAAATGCACATCCCAGGCCCTAGACTAAAAGGTAGATCAGCACCTCCACCAGGCTGCTGAAGTGTGGAAGAATGAGCAGAGTGGTAGGCACGACTCCTCTCTCCCCTCATGTGAGGGCACCCAGCAGGGCTGGCCTTCAGGCACCCTCCTGGAGCACCTCAGAGCTACTCTCACCAGCACTCTTTCTCCCCAGTCACTTTCAGTCCACGTGGCAGAAGATTTAATGCCAGATTTCACCTCCCACCCTGAAAGGGAGGGCTGTATTTCAGCCACCCCACAAATCAGGCACTGAAGAGGAGAACTCAAAACACAACTGAATTATAAAGCAACAATCTCCTGGATTTTCAGTTTAAGTAACGAGCAAGAGACTTCTGAAGCCCTGCTGGTGAGAAGGACATAACACTATTTCTAAGCTAATACAACATTTCTACCCTGTAGTCTTTTGAGGCAACTGGGAACCTTCAGAAAGCACTTTTAGTGACTGCCAGGATGAATGGCTCCAGTAAATACATTTTAGAAGCTCTAATTCAGATAAAGATCTGAATTTCTCTTTTGTCTGGAAAGCTTTGTCTTATATCCTCTTGCCCCTCCCCCTGCAGATGCCCTCAAAATACAAAGACTCCACAGACTCAAAAGCACAGAACTGTAGAAGTCAGAGATTTAGCTTGGTTTCCTTACAGCTCTGCTTTTATGTGAAATCTTTTTTCATCTTTGCTTTCTTTACACTCTTTAGCCACCAAGCTAATTCATCCTTATAGACGAATAAGGCCTGCTTTTCTTTTAAACACTAAATGCTTTGTTTGGAAAAAATGTAGAGAGATCAAATTGGGACAATATATGCATGTGCATATTGCCATTTGAATTTAAATAGGCTGTTAAGTAGAATAAGGCAGCAATCTTTTCACTTTATTTCTCCCAACAGATGCTAATAAGAGAAAGGTATGAGTGTTTTAGACTAGAGAGGTCAACAGGTATTCTACAGGTCAAGTAGAGATATTTCTGTTCATCGGGTACCACTGTGGGTAAAGGCGAGTGGTACCTTACACTTGATCTACACATCATGTTCCACACGTTGCCACAGACGCCAGCCCCATTTTGAGTCTTGTTATATCCTGAAACAGAATGGTCACCTCAAATCTCTTAGTAAGTGCTCTGAACAGTATTTAATTTGAGCTTTACTTACAGATATGCTAACCCGAACTGTATGCTCAGTGAGAGTGAAAAGATGACATCTGTAATATTAACTGCCCAGTTCTAGAACAGATAATTTCTGTTGACTGAATTAATTTTGTTGTTGTTGTTGTTGTTATTTCTGGGTTGGATATTTTTTTTTAAATAATAAATATGCTTGGCAATATTTTATAGCACTTTCAAATGCAACTAAATAATTATTCTAAGCAGAAAGACTACAGACATATCAATGAACCAAGTAATTCTCCCCCTACGTAAGCACTATTATCCTCTGTGTGGTTTTCAAAAACAGAAAGACAAATTGAGAGATTAAGTGAATTGTCCAAGGTGGTGTGTTGAGAAATCTATAGAAACAGAATTAATAGAAGTAGCATCTCCTAACACCAAAACATTTAGCCTCGCAGACTAGTAATGTTCTAGATGAAAGATATGATGGCTTTGCTGCATAATATCATGCACACATTTCAGACATCAAGTACTGCTGCAACAAGTGCTAATGATACCTCGCAAGTGGACAAAGCCAGAGCAGTATGATGAACCCATGCTGTTCATTCCCGTGAATTATTTTATTCAGACAGGAATACATATTTCCAGAGCAGATGCTTTAGCACTTGGGTCTTAAATTAAATTCTCGAAGAGATACATCTGAAAATACTTACAGTAATAAGGCAAATTCAGACTATATAATAATTAGTAACAACTGTTACATGAATTTTTTATGCCAGTTCCAGATACAACACAGACTACAGCAAAAGTTAAACAAGTATGCTGTATCTCAGTTTCTGTATCTCTAATTTGTGTCACAGATCTTGCAAATTAGCTCATTTAATAGCAAACACACCATATTTACAATAGCAACTCCAGTCACTTCACACAGAGAATTACTCAATCTGTTAAAGGTTATCCAATTTCACCAATGTAGTAAGAAGTCGGAAAAAAGCCCCTTTCCTCCACCCAAAGTACAAAACACAGACCAAACTAGAGAGAAGAAACAAACAGGATGGAGCCTAGGAAATGTAAGGAGATACTCATTTTGGAAGTTATCAATCCAATCAGAAAAAAAAAAAGATTAAAACCAATTACCGATTAAGTAAAAAGGTCACTCCAAATTAAAAGTTAGAAAGTCTCTGATGTATTTATGAAGAGATAGTTAAACTCAGAAGAATATTTTCCATTGTGCTGAAGGTCTCTTGCATAGCACGCATAGTTTCAGAAGAGTCAACTTCTATTTCGAAGACTGTTTTTAACAGTAAGTTACCAAAGCTTCCGAGACTTCCAAAGTTTTTATGGGTTTGGTTTTTTCTTTTTATTCTTCTATGTGAGACCTCTCAAATTGCCAATTTCATGTAATAATTTGTCACGATGGCACAAAAAACATTTTGCAGGTGTCTACAGCAAGACACCAGCTTCTTTTGTTTAGCATCAAGAACGAAGTGTAAGAGTAATAGCTCATTAATGCCTCCTTTCATAATGCTGAAGTTATTTTTAAAAGTGTACCTCCTCTAATGGAATAGATGACTTCTTTGTCTCTGCAACTTTCTTTCCAAACTGCATGTACTTTATATGAAACATAGCTGCGAGGCTGTCAATTGAGCTTGAAAGTTAATGTTCCTGTAAATCACCAACTGCCAAAACGCGTTACACCATTTACCTTGTGACTGTTTTTTGAAAGCTATCATTGAAGTATTTAGCTAATCGCACTTCAGACCCTGTTTGTCTCCCAAGCCTGTATGGCCAGCAGCCATTCACGTATACAAGACCAAAAACCAGAACTGCACGCTCACTGGGTAAGTGATGTTATGGTAAGTCATTAGTGTGCTACACCAGTGGTGGATTTCAGAATTGAAACTGCCATGAATCATATCATTAACTTAAGATCCTCTCTCCTTACTAACACATCTTGCAGCAGAAGAGCCAGAGCAACAGCCCAGTATTTCAGTTAAGTGCTCCCCACAGAACTCGAGAGGTGAAATGAAGGGCTTTCATTCTTTAAATGCACAGTTTAGACAAACAGGTTCGCAACCAGCAATCCTCATTTCTTTTTATTTATAGGATTTTCCTAGGTTATTTGCTGGCTTATTTTTTCTACACTCTTCCCTAAACCTGCTTTAAAACCCCCCAACAATTATGGCACACCCTTAACTTTATACAGTGGGAGTATTTGCCCAGAGTTCAATAAACAGTAGGAGACAACTGTTTTTCTGACCCAACTCAATGACCTGACAGCGCAACATCCCTAGCAAAAGATCAAAAGAAGGCAAAGCAGATAATTTTAATAATTTACATTCTAAGTTTGAACTGAGCATAGTATTTCAAATTGACGATTGGAACAGACAAAGTTCAAACCACAATATCAGCACAGAGGAGAAAGCTCAAAGCCAAGAAGAGACTGGCAACTGTAAAATGGTCTGTCCTTGGATTACAGTGAAAAGGCTGGTGACCACCACGGGCAGTTTGCCCCGTGTGTGTTTCAGGAGCTGTCTAGCTTCAGTCCAACCCCATTGTTAACAACCAGTCTTCACTGAAACACAGAAGGTGTCCTCCTGAAATCTATCCTTCACTTTATTTTACTTTGCTTACTCCCAAACCATTCTACAAAATGAAGTGAGGCACACGAAGCTGAGATAACTTTACCTAAACTAAAATGCAGACACGTCTTTATCCAACTAGCAAATCTGGGATCATTTTCCAAGTGTTCAATAAGTCTGCACAAAATTTTGAGAGACAGATTATTTTATTCTATCTAATATCTCCTAGTTTCTAGTCAACAGTTTTTTTTAAAACAAGGAGTAAAACCCGTCTCAGGTTGAGTAAAGCACATGTAAAAAGCACATTGCCAGGATGCCATTTATGAAAAGACTATGCCAGGACACCAGGGAGGGTCTGAACTGTTGTAGACAGTTCAGGAAAAAAAACCAACACAATTCTGCCTCATTTTCTTTTCAGTAGAAAATAAATTATTACTAAAATTATGTTTTGGCGGTATGTCTTCTTTGCTTTCTTCTTTAAATCAGTGGAGGACCCTATGTCATTACAAAGCTATAAACAGCACTTCAGTAATGATTATATGCTAGCATTGTTATTTCTTCTGCATGCCTATTATGGGTCATATTTGTACCTAGATTGCAAGATTATTGTAACATTTCAGGCCAGCAAGGATTAGTAAAAACAGTACATAAATAATACAGCGTGCAACTGAAATCAGGGTACTGAGGAGAGGAAGAGGTAGGTACAGATTTTAAGTGACAGGGAACTGATTACTTTAATGTTCATAATAATAAAGAGCTGCCAACAGAATAAGGAATAGAGTCATCAGTTTACTACCAGTGGTGACATTTCTTGTTGTCACTCAGCAAACTAATTGCCTCTTTTGTCAGGTATGCATTCCTTTTAACAGAGATGTTAAAGGCAATGGTGCCTGGCCAAGAAGATACTCCTATTCTTAAAGGTTTCCCTGGTTTACTGAAGTTCCTTTTCAAGTTTGTTCATCATTTATGCTGTTGTCTGAGGCACTACTGGGTTCTTGCTGTTCAGAACAGGGGATAGAAATAAGACAGAAAGCATTATGAAGCAATTTGCCAGCCTGTATGTAATAACCTAAAGTATGCATCTATATCTTCTTTAGAGAACAGGAAGCATTTAATCATTTCTGAAAGACCTACTTATCAAACTGAATTACTTTAAACATCTTCCTATAAATCACAAAGAAGTATTATTTTATGTTTCCAGAAATGAAGCTCCTTTTGCAATGAGCGGAAACATCAGCAAACAAACACATCCTATTACTATGCTAAATTCCGCAGACTCCTCTAACTTAGCAATCCTACTTTATTCATAAATTTTTGCTGAGCAATATTACTCAGTGCAAAAAGCCTGATAAAAAATTAACATGTTACCTTCGTAACTCTGGCAGCCTACAAGATATATACATTTCTGGAGAAGTCCCCTTCTGTCTTTAATTTTTTGTTCTCCTCTTTGTAGGCTAACATCCACAACTTTCTGCTGTCAAACCCTAATGATCAAGCTCAATAAAATTATTCATATTGATCAGGATTCACTTCTTTTGCATTATTGGGCTATGCATCAAATTACTAGCTTGTAAATAAGAATCATAGAATGGTTTGGGTTGGAACGGACTTTGGCAGGGACACTTTCCAGTAGATCAGGTTGCTCAAAGCCCCATGCAACCTGGCCTCGAACACTTCCAGATATGGGGCACACATAATTTCCCTGGGCAATCTGCGCCTGTTTCCCTTACTGTAAAGACCCTTACTGTAAAAATTTCTTCCTTAGGTTTAGTCTCAATCTTCTCTCTTTTAGTTTAAAGCCATTACCCCTTGTCCTGTTGCAACAGGTCCTGTTAAAAAGTTAGTCCTCATGTTTCCTCTAGGCCCCTTTAGGTACTGGAAAGAGCTATATGGTCTCCCTGGAGCCTTCTTTTCTCCAGGCTGAATAACCCCAACTCTCTTAGCCTGTCCTCACAGGAGAGATGCTCCAGGCCTCAGAGCATTTTTGTGGTCCTCCTCTGGACCCATTCCAATAGGTCCATGCGATTCTTAGTTGGCGAGGCCAGATCTGGATGTAGTACTCCAGACAGAGTCTCACCAGAGTGGAGCAGAGGGGTGGATTCCCCCCCTCGCCCTGCCAGCCACACTTCTGTTTTTTTGATCATCTGCACATTGAGCTGTTGACTACTACCCTTTGGACATGACCATTGTCATCTACTGAACTGCACCAAATCCACAAGTCTCCAATTCATAGAAGAGGACATAGAGGGGAATCATGCCAAAGGCCTTACCAAAAATGAATGGAGCTAGGATGACCACAAGTTATGATTTAGTAACAACAATGTGAAAGAAAGCGAGATGTCTAACATAAATTACACTGAGAGAACATTTCTAAGCTGTTCCAGAGTTGGGCATGTTGGGACCCAATTCAGCTGTAAAGATGGATAAAATTCATCCCGTGATTTTCACAAGTCAAATGCTCACCCTTAAGACTTTGTGGTCTTGAACGTAAATTACAGAACATAAATTACACTGAGCTCTACACAAGATTACAAACTTTTCAGATTCAAGCAGCTATTAATTAAACACAGATTTAGCCTTACTAACTCACTGCCATCACCCGTACTTTTCCTTTGGTAACCACTGGCGATCTAACCATTTAATTTGCATTTTTGAAGCTGCAGAAATCTATCAGAGGAAACTACATAAGAAAGTATCTTTCATATTTTTGTTTCCCATGAAAAGAGATTTATTTTAAAAATACAAGTTTTAGGTCTTACATTAGCAGATACCTACAGGTATTTATGAGAATTAAATTTAGGTTATTTCAGAAATACGTATTCAATTTATTCCCTACAGAATTTTATCATAAGAACTTCATCTAGCTGCCACTTGTGAGTACTTTCAAATTAAATTTTTTATGGCCTGATGCTGATAAGGTCTATCCCTAAGAAGGCCAACTGATAGCTTTCATAGGCTCCCTTAGGGGTATCATTGCCTTTCCATTAAATATGCCCTCAATTTTAATAAATCACCCAAAAACTTCATCAGAATACTGCACAGGTTACCAGGATTTTCCCAACAGATATTTGCACTGAAACACCAGGAGCAGCTATAAGCACAATAGAGTTTAGTTTAGTGTGTTTCCACAGTGTGTAACAAAATACAGTATGAAAATGGTTGACTGAGTTCAAAGCCTCCTAAACCAATGGCTGAACTACATAACTATTAACAAGAAATTTTGTTTTCTACATATATACACAAGGTTTTTTAAAATCTCTCTACTCCTACTTTACACTTCATTGCACCTCTCTACTTGAACTCACTTCACTTTTTAAGCCATTTCCAAACACAATTTGATCAGCTTTAAATTGAGAAGAAAACAGTATTTGTCAGTGGTCACAATGCGCCCTGATTCAGGTACACAGTTATTTTCATGTGGAAGAGGTTTTTTCCATTTTCTTTCTTGCTCCTAAGTTTGAACAGCACGATGGCTGTGATGAATCTGTGAAAGGTTGTCAACAGGAATTAGGAATCATTTAGGAATCATTTTCCCTAGAGAGGAATATTTTTCTTGCATTCAAAAGAGACAAGTCCTCTCCATTTTCAGACACGTATTATGACTACATGACTTACTGCTGATATTATGAAAACAAGTAAATCTTTTTCTGGTTTCAACATTGTTGATCAAGCTTTTCTCCACTGCTCATAACAGGATCCAGCCCTCATTGGGTTATCCATGTGCATGCTGTGCTGCTACCTCTGCACTACGAGATGTGTCGTTTGAAAGGAAGGCAAGCATTTTATTTGTCAGTTGTTCACCAGGGAGATAAGTGAAGACTCCAATCCGGGGAGAGGAGAAGGGGGCAGGAAAGAAAAAAAAAAAACCAAAAAAAAAAGTAATTTTAATTATATCAGATCCTCCTAAAGCATAAAGAGTTACTTAAGGTTTCAATATATAATCAGATCCTTGTCTCTCTGCTCATGTACCTTAAAGTGCTCAGCAATCATCCCTGTGATTTCAGATGGATTGCTTGCATGTTTAACATAGAAACATAGCCTAGCCATGTACCGATGCAAAGCCACCAAACACAGTATGAGCTATTTTACTGATGTCCAGTTATGCTGCATGTGCATAAGGCTTTGCTTGTTTTTTGGACCCTTGAAATGAAGGAATAGAGTGTACGAGGGAGGCACATACCTGACACTTCGCTATATTCCTCTTGGTACACTATATTATGTTTCAACGGGGGACTACTTTAACATTCTGATAATACATGTAAAATATGTATAAATGTCTTTATGACATTCCAGTCGAAGTGCAAAAAGTCTTCTCTTTCCTTAACCATAATTAATCATCATTATCAGTATCCCACTAGGACACAGGCACATTTTATCATTAAAAATTTGATATTTTAAGAGAGGGAAAAGCAGAGACATACATTGCTTGTGATGAGAACTGGTATGACTGAAGCAGTTCACGAAAGAAACACCCATTAAGCTCCTGAAAGGATACTGATTATGATCAAAGTGCGAAAACCAGTTTCACAGCAGATATGCAAGGTGTTACAAACATATCCTTACTTAACTAATGGAGTTACCTTGAAATGTTCTTAATTATTTACAGAATTCAAATATTTGTTTACCCTGGTCAATAAGGTATTTGTTACTGATATTAAAACTCTCAGAAAGAATAGTTACGAAGATGCACTAATAGGAGCCAGAAAGGAGCTTTAAAGTCCAGCAAGAAAGTTTTGTATTGAGTATAAGAAAGAATATCAGTATAGTATAAGTATCATGTATAAGCATGTAACTAAGTCTAAGTCCACAAATGAGTGTAATAGTAAAATAATTTGCTCTGTATCACATTAACACACAACTAAAGCTAAGTAACATTCTCTGTCTGGCTTAGAATTAATGTTTTAGCATTTAGGCCACATTTTTCAAGACAAAATTAATGTGCCAATATTCTGACATAGGTGATACTGTAATACTGATTTAATTGCAAATAGTAAATCAGTAGGATAAAATACTAAAAACATTGTGAAAGATGTTAAAAATTGATACAATTTACAAATAGCTGTTAACTGGATAATTCAGAAAATAGAGAGGATACTTTTCTTTGTTTCACAGGACAAGGCATCTGTCAACTGTTTTGTTCGCATCCTCAAATGACTTGCAAGTATGACAATATTTCTAGGGCTTAGCGATGTTAAACAACTTACTCGACTTATTAACATTAAGGAATGTCAAATATAAACTTCGCTATTTCAGTAGTACAAGCATATAATACTTAGTATAATAATTCATGTGATTTGCATTACTTTAAAAGGAAGACCTAATTAATGAGCACGCATTTAATAGACCTATTTTTACCTGCATCTAAATCAAGATTTAATTAATAACCTTTCTAAGCCAGCACTTAAACTTTGCCACTGTTCTTCAAGGTGTAGGGAACTCCACGCTTTAACAGATTCCATATTCTGCACCTCCTCAAAGATAATTACATTTGCATTGTACAGCCATAACAAGAAAAATAATCTGTACTTATTTACATAATATGCATACTGTAATAAATATCACATTGATCGAAGTCTCCAAAGAAATAGATAAAATCTGACTCGTAGATAACCACTAAAGGCATACTTCCTCAGCTCGGAAAACTAGTCATTTTTGCTTGGGAAGTCTTTAGTTCTTGTGACAAGAGCTGTGGGATTTAAAGTATGGGAGTTGTACGTATCAAAGTCCAGTTTACCCTTGATGTACATGGGTGGTGAGTGGGGTGTCAGGGCTGCATCTCTGAGCACACCTAGAGTGCTCAGCTCCAGGATGCCCTGGGTGGCCCAAGAGCTACCAGGCCCATTCTCCAGACAGATGACTCTCACAGGCAACCCTGGAACATCATCTCATAGCATTACAAAACATATAGTTAGTTCTCAGTACACACTTATTTTCCATGTACTCAAACAAAGGAAAAATGTTGCTGAAAAAATACAGCAAGGACAATTGCTGATGAAAAGACAACCATGACTTAGAAATCTATGCTGTAGATTTCTGAAGACTTGAATTAGAACAAATTTTAACACCAGTGTTATCAAAACATATGTAAAGCATTTTGGTCCTCTATTTAGGCAATGTATGTTTAGACTGATAAATAACAATTGCAAGATTGAGGAGAACTGTGACAGCTTTATTTTAGGTAAGTAAACAATCCAACACAAAACCTTACAAGGGAGGAAGGGGAAAAAAAAAAAAAGAAAAAAAATCCAACAAAGCCAAAACACTAGAGATGGTGTTTTCAGCTTTCTCTAACTTGATGGAGACATTTTCCATGGTCAAAGTATTCATGAAGTGTTCACGAAGCAGAACAGAAGCTACATAAGCAAACCTAAATCTGCTATATCAGTTAACCACCACAGGGAAAAATCAGTTCTTCTGCTTGAAAATCTTAAGGCACAATATTTGAAAGAGCCAAACAGCGGTTCATATGAAACTAAATAGTCTTAGTTCTTATCATTAAACTCCTACTGAGGTATTAAATAAAAAAAAAAAATCTCTATTCAATTTGTTAAAAAATGGTTTTGGGGGACAACATTCACTAATTGTGCCTGTGAGTACCTACTTATTCCTTTTTCCTCACCACAGGGCTCATGGTCAATGAGCCCTCCTCAATATCACAGAATCCTCACTGCTGGCGTCTTCTAACTTTGGAGATTCCTGACTTTTCCTGGTTGCAAACACACTGCAAGTGCATTCAGAGAACTACTTTATCGTATAAAGGAATGTGTGCCAAGCTTGCTAGAGCTTTCAGAAAATCATACCACCAGTCACAGTTGAAGCAAAAAATCTCTCCCAAACCTGAGTTTGTTCTCACAAAGTATGTTAGTGATTTTAAAATTACAATAACTAGACACAAATAAAGAAGAAAAAAGTGGAATAAAACATGTCTAGGCAACATCTAACAAATCGACTCCATATTGACCCTAGTTGTTGCAGTATTGAAAGAAACACAGTCTCCCTCACACCTTCCACAGAGCTGCTTCCCTAGAAAGCTGTTTCTGATTCTGCATCTTTTTCCTTTAATTTCACAAGCTTGCTGCACCCTTTCTAGCTTAAACAGCCTCCCTCCTACTCACAAAATCATGAGAAGCACTCATTGTACTGACAGATGATTAAATACAATCTCTGTACAACTATTTATTCTTAACTGGGAACACTCACTCTCCACCTTAATAACACAGGTAACTTCTGACACCTTTCCTTTTTCTTGCCAGCCTCTCTCCCTCAATTGCACACCTTCTGGAGGTTTGGCAAACTGGGTAAGACAGGCACCCTGTCTGGTAACTGATAAATGGAAGAACTGAGAAAAGCTCTAGAGTTTGCCCTGTCTTCTGAGATGATTAAGCTGGCAATTTAGTAGATGTCTTCAGCGCTCAAGCCTCAATATCAATTGAGAGTTCCAGAGAAGTAGAAGATGACAGTATTTCTTGAAAAGGGGGAACTGAGGGGGCATTTGCAATCTGCTTTGCCGTATTTCTGGCACAGAATTGAGGTTTTCAGAATAACTGTATGATGACTGAGAAGTATTTGGTGCTTGGAGCCTGAGGTAAGATAAATGGTTGTTACCACACAGCATAGAGAACAATTACAGGTGCAATGAAACTATGGATTTACTTATTTATGCTGGGTGTAAAAGCACAGAAATCACAGAAAAAGCCAACCACAAGACATAGCCCAAGAGATTATGTTTTGACATGCTCTTGCAAAAGCTGTGCCGTGACACATCTCAGAGCACCTGAGCCCTCTAGAGTACTCAACATGCTACTTATACCTTGTGAAGGGGACACCACTCTTTCTATCTGCCAAGGTACACTGCCAGACACAGACTGCATAATCACTCATGGCGCTTTCCAGAATGAGTGTGGATGTGAAGACCTGAGAGACAGTATCCTCACAGTAAAACAGGTGCAATATTCAGATGTAGACAGCTGGCAACTGCTTTTATCTGAGATAATGTCATACTTACAGTATGACAGATTGGGTATGGATACCTTGCCTAGGAACAGAGCACAATATAGAAGGACATGGAGCACAACCACTTTGTGGCATTATGCCTATTAAAGGAGTATGTGTCATTTTATATTACACATGAATGACTGTAGCAAGGGCAAAATAAAAATACATTTGCTCAAGAAAGTAGGATTTGTCATAACAAAGAGATTTTCAATTCATTAAAATCAGAAACCTTCTGACCTTCCAGTCAACTACAGACGGGGGACATTCTGTTTCTGAACTATGCAAATGGTAATACAAAAATCAAGAATTTTTATTATCCTTTTCCATATGCATAAACCACACATTCCTATTTTAAAATTACATTATACTGTGGCCTTCTAACTCTGAGTGACTGTTGCTAGCTAAGTTTCATCATTTAATATGTAGCACCTGCATTTGGCATAATAAAATTAAGCATTCCCTTGGAAATCAGATAGCTAGAATGTTTCTGTTTCTTTTTCAGACAAGGAGAAGACCTACCTCCAAATTAGTATCTTTGATGTTGACTTTTCATCAGTAATAGAGAACCCGGTTTAAAAATTAAAAACCCAAACATCAAAATGCATGAAAAAGCTGTTAGAACTATTCAGTGAAGAAACAGCACAAAGACACTGGATTCGAAGGCTGCTCCTACTGTTTAGGGTCTGATGAAAAAAAACCCCACAAACTTGTTTGGGAATGAAAGCATAATAATCTTTGTGAACAGTCTGCTGAGATGGCTAAGACTGGCTACTATCAAAGAAAACAAATATCTAGATTCAGATGCGGACTTGGGTCCCTAAGCTCTAATTCAGATCTCCTTCAGAAGACTATCCTATGCTAAATGGGAAAACTCCCTGTTTCTGATTGTTTCCCACCCGATTTCAAATGCCTCCAACCCAAGGGGTGGGCTGCCCAGCGCTGCGCTGTGGTGCAGAGAAAGGAGAAGGGTTGCCTGTGGCATGGCTGGTGAAACAGCAAAAGCTCTGTGCCTCCTGCTGACACGATGAACATAGTGCCATGAAACTTGCCCAGAAATGGAATATCAGAAACTAATTTTAAACTTGCATGCCTATCCTGGAAAGGAATTTACACTGAACAGGTTGGATGCTGCTCACAGTTATTTTTTAGCTGCCCTTAGGCCTGCAGGCAACACCTCTGTTCAGTTGTTCCAAATGCTGTTAAGTACAGTGAAGTTGTATGGGTAACAAATCCTCTATTCACTTTCTTCTTTGACAAAATATATGAATGCCAGCTGTGATCACAACATGACTGGTATATTTATAACAGTTCTATGCTCAAGAGAGATGGAAGCCACATCAAAGAAAAAGGAATGGACAAAATAAACTAGAAAGATTTGAGCCATCACTTGATCAGGCTTAGCATCCAGGTAAATCTTTAGATATGGACAGAGGTTGGCTATTGTGTTAAAATCCTTGGGTTTGGACAGGCTTCTTTCCTACTGCATACTACTGGTATCGGGCTGCTGAAAGAAAGAAGCTAAAAAAAACCCCAAGCCCACAGTGGTTAAAAAGTGAAACACACAATAAAGTAGCCACAAATCCAGTGGGGGAAATGCAGCGTGACATTGGAGACAGTCAAGATGCACAGAAAATGCTCAGAAAGAATGGGGGCAAAAAACCCCAAAGGCTTTGCCAACCCAGTGAGCATTTCAAAAGTGGTTGGAGAGTGCCGTGTTTGAGGTACTGTGAGCATTTAACAAGCCAATTCTAAGCTCACTATAGTGAAAAAATGAATGAGAGCAAAGCCACACCAGCTATAGCACGACAAAGCAACAGAAGAATGGCACAATGAACTATCTTTGTCCTTCTGCAAGACATCAAGAGAACCTTCACACACTTACGATCCCACAGATCTGGAGATACACAGCATAAAAAAAAAAAAGATATTTCTTCCTCTTCTCACTGATAATGCTGTTTGGACCTAGTGGTTATTAGTCTCTTTTAAAATCTGTGCAAATGATACTCCGCAATCACCAGGGAAGCTCCTCTCACTACCAGGATGAGACAGGGTGGGGGGAGCAGAGGGAGGGAGGGAAAGAATTGCGATAGATGAAGCCTTTTCTCTGCTTTCCTGTGCCTCACGTAGCTACAAGTCTCCCTCCCTCTCCTGGGAGTACCCACCTCCTCTGCCATATATCCCTGGTCATGCCATTTCAGGATTGCTTTTCACCAGCTGTAATTTTATACCAGCAAAGTGATTTTATGATATCATATTTATGAATCACTTCACACACTTCTGGGGTGAAACACAAACTATTTAACATTGCATAGCAAGCTACATAATTGTTCAAATGAAATCAAGGAAGCTGTATCTAATTAAAAGTACATGGGGATTCTACTGTAAGCAGAAGGTATTGTAATTATCTTGTTTCAATGCAAATGTACCCAGTAATGAGATCAGCGTAAGCAAAGTCTAGCTTTTACCTTCAGGGAGACACAGGGGAAGCTAGAAACACTTCTGATACTACACATGTAAACACTAAAAATCCCCGTCAAATAAAATCCGTACTATAAAACTCTCAGATCTTTGACTTTTAAAATAGGAAAACTCAGTCCAAACTCCAAACTTTAGCAAGTTAATGACTTGGATGTACATGCGTGGGGCTTTTGCTGGTCCTGCAAACTAAAAAGCAGTTGCAAAATGCCAAACTAAGAAGTAATCACAAAATCTGTCAAAAAAACCCTTTGCTTATAACACTTTATCAATTTTTAACTTCATGTCCTTGAGAAAGTGTGTATGAGATTAAAGGGGTCAAAACCCAAACATTAAAAATTCTATTCCGGGTTTCATTATTCTGCAGCTCAGAGCTGTAACATATGTCTTATTGTTTCAAATTACCTAGACATAATTGCAATTAGTCTAGGTGAAGAAATGCTCTTGTGTAACAACTTTTTAGTAACAGGACATTTAAAAAGACCCCAACTTTAGTGTCCTAGCCAGTGGGTGGTTAGTACTCAGCCTGTTTTCTTCTTACACACTGGGATCTTCTTTGTTTGACACGGGAGACATGACAGGATGTTAGCTCGGTCTCCCGAGATCAGTGCTACTCCTGCAGCGTCAGTGAGCTCATGGAGTACTGCCTGCTGACTCCTTGCTTAAACAACATGGAAACTCACCTAAATATAAGATCCAAAAATCCCCAAAACCAAAACAAATATAGTTATAGATAAATCAGGCTCAAGAGCATCAGCTACGTGATTCTAGCAGCTTAATGTGAGCACAGAAAAATCCTCAAGTTTAAACACATTTTCCCAGAGAAATCCTTTCTTGTATGAAGTTGTGTGTTCCTTTACTCACTATTTACCTGAAATATCAGGATTTATCATTTATTAAGCTATGGCATAACCTTAGCAATGTTTTATTTCTATTTGATTTGAGTGGGATTTATATACATGTCAAGTACTGCAATACCACTGAAGTACACACAGAAAATCTAGGAGAAAATGATGGAAGAAGATTTATTCAAATGTTCAAATCACACTGACTTGCCAAGCCACAAAAAATTGGAAGAGGAAGTAAATAAACAAACAAACAGATATTTTTTAAAAAGAAAAAAAGAAATCAACACACATTACCTATAATTAATTGAATTAGAAAGAAAATTTCTCTCCCATATACCTCCACCCCAGTATGAACACAATTTTACTATGATAAGGAAATAAACCAGAATGAGGCATAAGAAACAGTGCTTTCTCCAACACGACAAAATATGTGCTCTTCAGATTTCTCAAGATGCCCATCTAAATAAACTTGTAACTAAAGGGCAATTTGGTTGAGCCTGCACCTTCACTCAAGGTTCTTTCTGGCTATACACACATCGGTGGTGAACCCTTTATAGAGCTGACAGGAAAGGCTGGAATGTGTTCTTTTATATGACAAATACCTTAACTGCACTTTGCTATTTAGGAAAACATTTTATCAACAGAATAGAGAGTATTACCTTTGAAGACAGTTAAAATACTTTCCTACAAAAGGGGAACAAAAAAAAATTAAATGGAGGGTAAGCCACTAAATCTCTAAAACCAGTGCAAACCTAGTGCTCAGTGTTTGTTCCACACCATTTGCTTCTCACTTCTGCACTGGGACTTCAAAAGCAAATGCCTACAAGCACTTCTTTTTGAGTGTGTGTCATCTAACTCAGTCACTGGGTGAGCTTTATTGCAAGACTTGGACTTTCCATAGACATCACAGCTGAGAGAATGCCCATTAAATGGTGGTTTGCAGTGTCTGATCACAAGAGCTGATTAGCCAGGAAGTAGGGAAAGAAGCTGCCAAGCGTCAGGCTGCATCCATTAGAAGCAAGAAGATACTACTTCTGCACACAGCAACTATAATTTACAAAATGTGAGAGGATAAAGTAGATAAAAAGAATATCTAGAAGATGAAGAGGATAGAATGGAAACAAAAGATTTCACTGAAACACTAGCATTTTCCAATTTGCAACATTTAGGAAAAGCAGATAAATAATTCCAAAATTCTGTTATCAAGACTGCTTGCAGCTAGACACAGCAGCTGTGTAGACTGTTCTAGAACATTTGACTTGAAATGCTAAATTCAATTCTGATGTTATACTGCAAAAATAATAATAAAACCAGACAATTTAATTTGTCCAGAGTGAAGATTTGTCTTTGAATATGGCTGACAGGCTCATTTTTACTCAATTGAAACACTAACCTTCAGCTCAAATGAGGTCTTGACAGTATCTTACCTTAAAAAAGGGAAAAGACAAACTGAAGGACCTTGCCTAATTTCTGTGTACACATGATGATCCAGCATCTGTCAAGCCACAGCTCACACACACAAAAGAAGGGCATTCTCTGGTCTGTTCAGTGCAATTGTTTTAAATGCAATAGTTAATAAATTAAAAACAAGATTAAAAAAAAATGTGGAAATGTGGAAACACTGCTGATACATCCAACAGCACCATGAGTAACAGCAGAGAAGGTGCTAGGGCACCCAACCACGTGTTTCCCAACAACTGGTCCCATGACCAGATGCGCAAGCAAGATCCACTGCATTTTCTACCAGTCGACAAGGACTGACAGTGATTTCAATCTGCCTGGTTGTTTCACGCTTCTCTAACCACCCATTTGGCCTTAAGCCAACTGCCCCAATTCAGCAAACCACTCCCTTCACATTAATAAGGGTGGTTTATCTCTTTGAATTTAATAGCGGCTTTTAATTTTGTGCAGCTTATTAGGGATAAAATCCTAGGCTTAAGGTACATGTAGATAAAGCCGAAAAATGACAACACACTTCATAGCAAGTTATTTTCACGTCATCTAATTCCACTGCTAGAGCAGGGAGATCAAAAATAAAAAGAAAATACAGATGTAAAACTATACACAATTGTAACACAGCAATGTACAGGTTAACGAAGCAAATTAATTACTGTAGTATCATCAACCTTAATATTTTGATTACTGACTGACCTTCCAGTAAATTCACTGATAGAACAGAAATTAAATATAAATTAAGATCTGGGCTACACGCACATACCAAAATGCTTTAAGTTTCCTTCCCGTTTCAGCCAGGCATTCATACAAGGCAGCTTTCCTTGCATTGACCACCACCAAAAAACTCTCTTGGTGCTGTATCCCTACTGGACTACCCATATTATCTGCTGTGAAAGACAAGAGAAAACAGTCTGCACTGCTACTGTATTCCAGTAGCTTTACTGAATACTTAATTTTCTAGTAAAATAAAACTCTCTTTTTTTCTGATTCCTTAAGATGACTGTTTAATAGTGTATTCTCTGATTATTTTAATGATGATGTACTGGTGCATGCTTATTCCAGAAGATAGTCTGGAAAATATAAGAGACAAGCAATCTCTCGCTTTCTCAGCTCATGCTGGTGACCTGTCTGTGGAATAAGAATGAATGATGAGCTGTTTGTCCTCTTCTTCTTTCATCAAAGAAGAGAAGATCTTACAAATGAATAACCTTTGCATTCTTAAGTTTTACTTCTAACAAGTAGAAAAAGGATAATCTTTTCTATAAAACAAAACCAAAAAAGTAGAAGAACAAGAACAATTTTGGAAACACTCTAGGGTAGAAGGTAAGAATTTGGGCTATTTCAAAACATAACCAAAAGAAGTAAAGACAACAGATATTGGTGATACACTTCATTTACTTATCTTTTGAAATGAGTATTCATGTGACACGTTTATCTGATGATCTTTGTCAGGATTTGAATATACTACAGTGGGGTTTTTTTGCATGCTGGAAAGACCGAATTTTATCACTAGCCCAGTGTTTCTACAGGACAACAGTCCCATCCTTGGACTCCTTTTTGTTGATGTTTAAAGGTCAGTTAAAATTTTAGAAGCTAAGTGTACGTGCAAGCACACAACCAAAACATGAGATGCAAGTACTTAATGGACCATACAATAGCACTATAGAAGTCTGAAAGCAAGTCTAACTTAATTTGTGATAATCTACTTGGCAAAACAACACACAAAGTTAAAGAAAAGAAAGTAGATTTACCTGTCTATTGTGATTATATCAAACATTGTAAAGAAGAAGACATTATACTGAGGTTAATTGAGAAAAAGGCAATTATTCTAAAAATTTCAACTCAATGGAAAAAACGCTTCTATTTATTTAAATTAAATGGTTCCAGACCAGATGAAAGCAACTGATGAAAAGCACATTGTTTGACAAGGGCACTTATTTGCGAGCCAGGTTATTAACATTTATTAAAAAGAAAAGGGAGAACAAAAGAAAGGAAAAAAAGAAATTGTTACTAGCACAGAAGCACAGTGAAAGTTTTAACCAGATTTACTGAAATGTTTCCTTTGCATTTCTTCTGTAACAAACCAACCTTTCAACAAACTCTAATGAACCTTCTGACAAACAGACTAAACCTTTGACAACTTCTCTGCCATACCCTGACCTGCTGCAGGCTAAGGAAGTTACAATGATTTTTTTTTTTCCCCTCTAGACTATTTACCTTTTGAAGTCTAGCATTTACAAAGAATTACCATACCCTGCATTCTGAAATGGTCTAACATAGTCTTAACATCTTAAAACATTTTCATACAAATCAGCAGGTACTACTAGTCTTCCGAAGTCCCTTCTTTACCTCTTGCAGGCCAGCAATGCTGGGTGCATTTATCCTCTTGCTGCAGCTTTGGCCCATTTTTTTACCAATTAACCTTTAACTGGCTGGAGACTTTAGACCAAATAACTCAGTTTACCGTATCTCCTCCTTAGACAAACCTCCTAGGATTGTTTGGGAATGTAGAAAGTGAGAAAGGTCAGCAGAGAGAAGATCGAGGAAAACCACTGCCCAGCTCTAAGTAGAGGGGCAGGGAGACAATTGAAAAAGAAAAAAAAAAGGACCGTTAAGGTAAAACTGAAAAGCAGAACCCACTCTGAAAAAGCAATATAAGGTCTCTCACCGGTTTGGAATTTCATCTTTCCTTACAGGACTAAGAAATACATTCAAAGCACAAGATCACAATGGAGCCAACTTGCATATGAAGATAACGAAGTATAAGAAAGCTCCGCTCTGACATTTTCTCCCTATCTCCCTTCTACTTCCACCATCCATTCAGGATGTATCCAGGATTGTGGTTTTCTTCCTGGATAATGCAAATACCACCTCCCCTCTGATAGAAAAGATGCATATATCTACCTGTAGACAGCTGAATAGGAAGTTGATGAAAAAAACCTAAATAAGCAGTTGAGACCTGACAAGGTTGGCCCAATGTTTGATACGCATTCAAGAAATGTTTAATATAGGTACCTAGTGCAACACATTTCAGTGTTGAGAAATAGTATGCAAGCAGAATTGGTCTGCAAGTCTTCATCAAATAAAATATTGACAAAAAGAGGTTGTGAAACCAAGAAATCTAAATAAAACCATCTTCGCCATGATCAATAGCAAAAACCCAGCAGAGATCAGGAAAAAAAAAAAAAATCTATCTATTGTACTCCTAAAGCAGAAATTTGGCTCTAACATAATAGATGCCTCGCCAATAGATTAAAACAAAACCACACAAAATAACCCCACACTTTACTGGGAATTCCTACTGGTACTTGTTAGAGGTCAACCTTTGACTTTCTGCTTCAAAATTCCTGATGTATAATTTTGGCAGTAGTGCTTTGTCACAGCGCAACTCATGGTTGAATACAGCTAATGCTCCTATAACAGCAGCCCCATTTTTCTGCAGAATCCATCAACCACACACAAAACGAAGTACTTTAAACCTCAATCTTAGAACAGCTCTTAAGCACTGTAGAGCCAGCAATTCTAAGAAACTAATGCCATATACAATACTTTTTTGTACATTAGGTTTATACAAGGAGCTTTAAAAAAAAAAAAAAACACCAAACAAACTCAAAACTGTGCAGTTTTTGCATCATGGCAGTGCTTATAAACAATCAGAAAAGCTCTTCTGAAGTGTTTCTCCTGGCTGCAGGGAAGTGGTTTACTGTTGAATATCTATGGGTTCCCAAGACTGATTTGAAACAAGCACCCCAGAATGAATGACTGAAAATTTCACCAGAGCCAAGCACAGCTGAGCTAATCGGCAAGCTTCTGTGGCATCAATAATTTGATCTGCAGTGATTCCTCCTGGTAGAACAAAATCTTCAGTATGGACTCGAACCATGCGTGAGAAACCAGTTTGCAGTGGTTAATGTTCATGCTATAGAGCAATACCACTTTAAAAATTCAGCCACATGAACTGTGTGCTAAAGATAGGAACAGTAGCACTTGCGAAAACCCATGGAAATTAATGCAAAACATTCAATTCAGCAACACAGAATATTTTTCATTAGAGCTGGCATGCTATTCCCGGTATAAATCATTCAGAGCTACAGAGAAAATAAGCCCAGTTTCCCTGTTCTTGCCACATGGTGGTAAAATATTGCATGACCGGTGGCAGAAAGGGTCAGGGACAAGTAAAAGATGGAAAACCAAAGGATTTGCCAGTGATGAGCCACAGGCTATGATTAGAGGAATTATTTTGTGAAGTACCCACGATTTTACAGACTTTTTTTACCTTTTTTTCTTTTTTTTTAAAATAGTGACCTCAAAAGTCCTAGTAATGTTGCTACCTGAAACATTCTTATTGACTTAATCTATAAGGTCATTTTGCATTAAATCCCAATTCTACATCATTGGTCAGATGGGGAAGGTTCAGGAAATCCATCTGGGAGCACAGTTCTAACTCCAGCAGATCAGACTTTGCTTTTAGTCTACATATAGTAAATTCTGTCCACGTATTAGAACAATTTATTCTTTGGGAATAGGAACACACATATGGTTCTCATCTATTCTTTTATTAAGCAGTGGATGATACTTCTATCTTGGTACAAAAAGATATGCATACCACTTTCTATACAAAGAGGATTTCCTGCAGTATTTAGTTGTAAATGTGCAAAAATCATCCCTATCAGAAATAATTGACTGAAATTTACTGTGCACCCAGCAAACAGCCTGAAGAAATGGGCTTCTGAAACTATGGAACAAACAGAAAAAGCTTAGCAGCTTACACATCAACATCACACTCCATACCATAATTTGTACACTATTGTGACACTCAGTGTGTTGATTTTCAGTATCATGGTTAAGAGTTCTCAAAAATTCCTCTCAAACAAAGATTACTTTCATATGCATTTTCAATTATTCAGCTTAAATTGAAAAAAAAAATAGACAAGACATCATGGGGCTGCTTTAAATATTTAGGATCACAGTTCTACACATCTGTATTGTCTTCTCTTAAGGCAAGTACTGCAGTTTGCTGGGAAAAAAGCATTAAAAGGAATCTCAAACTGAGTCAGAGAAAAACCTGCAGAAAGTGAAGAGAAACTAAGTGCTCTGCTGCACATTCATTCACATCTGCAGCAGGACATTATGGGCAAGAACTCAGAGACATTCACAGCATTTATCTGCAAATATGGGTAACTCCCAGGGAAGTACTACAATTCATTCATACTGGAACCTAAAACATGTCTTCTGCTGCTCTTTTGTGGTTGGACGGGTAAGTAGCCATCTCACCTGAACAGTGTCAAGTAAACTGTAACATGAGCTCAGAGATCAACCAGCAAAACCAGAAAAGGCGCTGATACTTTATCAGGGAATACAAGAAAAATAAGGGCAATATCAGCAAATATAAACCACAAATGTCACATTTTCAGTAGTAGAAGAATGGGAGAAGAGCTCCTGTTTGCAGCTGCTGAAGTCTATATTGGATCACCTCTTGGACCAAGTCCCAAAAGCATATTGTCTTTGGTTTTTTACGGAGGATTTTATTTTTCGTTCTTGGTATTTCAGTTTTTGCAATACTCCATCGTCCTTCCCCACATGATACGCACATTATACCCAGCTGGTAATATAGCTCTCATTTCTTTACTCTTTGATGGTAATGTTCCTTCCACAAGTAAAATTTTTTATGGGTGTCCTCTCAACTATCATTTTTTAAAATGCAATACATTTTAAGTTACAGATCAGTCTGAGTAAACATTTGTTTTTCCAGTCTTTCCTTTTAAAACACGCTTCATAGCTTCCTGTTAACGGTTGCTTCTCCTGCCTGGACACAGCAGGAAGGCTAGAGATCTGGGAAAGGGGAAGGGCAGAGAGAAAAGAAATGGCTTTTTTTAGGTAATGAGTCTACCTCCCAGAAAAACGAGTGTGCCTTCAGACTTAACTAGATTAATATCAAGGTATACCACAGCATAAAATCTGTTGTCAAAGTTCAGTCATTTAAATAGGATTGTAGCATCATTGTAGGATTCTCATTAAGCAGATGTTTTTATTCTGGAATATCAGTTAAATTCTGACTACAGAGAATGAGCTCAGTTTGCGAGTATGCAAAATCCCAACATGTACTGGGGGAAGCAAAACATCCTTTTAACATATTACATATAAACACATTTCTTAGTTTAAGTTAAGTTATCTCATAGGCACATGTGATTTGTTTGTTGCTGGAGGGAAGGACAGAAGTTCTACAAGCGTGAGGCAGCCAGCAGGGCTATTCGAGCCCCTGAATCTGATCCTTGGGAGAAAACAGATGCCCATCAGTAGGAATGACAAGGTGTTTCAAACTGATTATTTTCACATATACACTCACTCTCTTTCTTTTTATTTTACCAGATGCTGTATTTAACAAACGTAGGTTGAAGCAAGATGACTCTGTTTCTGTTATGCACAACGCAGGCGAGGTTAATCAATGACCCTGCAAGTACACGGCAGCTCCAGTCATGGATCCGTCCCAGCAGCTCACTGGAAGGGCCAACAGTGCGGAAGACTTGCACTTGAGCCACCACATTTGCAACTTAACTCAGGAACAAACCATGCAATATTTAAGTGGCTATACAAAGATCAGCTCACATAAACATTATCTTCACACCGTCCTGGGGTCTATTTCAATTACAGTAAAAATACATAAATAGATCCCTTCTGTGATATTAACTGTCTAGCTAGGTAATGATTTTCCCAATAAGTCTATTGCTTTAAGCCTTTATTCAACAGGACTACTCATCTGATTAATTGTTCATCAATATAAACTGCAGTTTTATAAGACTAATTTTTAACTCATTGGGATAAGAGACTTAATTCAATATATATTCACCTTGTGAGCAGGTGAAAGTCCTTGCAGATTCTTTGTTACAATGCTATTCACAGTAAACCTTCAGGAAGAAGGGAAACAGTTCTTTGTAGAAACATAATCTCACTGATTTCTATAGGTATAGCTGACACTTCAGTATGTAAAAGTAGGAAATAATTACCAGATATCCAACAGCTCCTCATGACCTTTAATGATTTTTGCACTATGGTTGTCAGTTTGATAGAATTTAGCTACTTAAAATAGCTAATTAACATTCCAGGAAAGTATACGCATCTTTATGTGCCCCAGCTGTACCATACCATAAGATGCAGGTGTTTGCATCTTATATTCATAATAAATAAATGAAAGGCACCCATGGGCTGGATGCCATTTGGACCACTTGAAGAGTTAAGTCCAGGTATTGCTTTCCAACGAGCTAGAAAGAAGCTATTTTCCCACCTGCGGTCTACGTCTAGTTATTTAGTCACTTTGGATCAATGGCCTAACTGAGGTTATCACTGAATAGCCAATGTCAACCTTCATATGCTTCGCTTCTACCATCTCAATCTCCTCGTTGATGCTATGCAGCTGCCTGCCCAGAGAACCTTGCTACGGACAGACATACCACACGACAGTAAGGAACTGACACAAGAGTTTTTGAAAACTACATCAATTCAATGAAAGAGAGATTAATATAGCTGCCTAAAATTTAAGTTACAATTATCTACAACACATAGGCTCAAAGCTACCACTTATTTCAGGAAATAGTAACAAAGCTGCATGTGAAAGACCGTGACTTCACTGAGCTCCAGTGAGGCATCAGGAGGTGCAGAAGGCAGAGACAGACTAGAGACTTAAAAAAATGGGAAAAAGTTTAGGAAACAAGGTATTGGGGGTAGAGTGTTAACAGTGCAGCCTTAAGAAAAGGCCAAGATGGGGCATTAGAAATAGTAAAATATTTGTCTTTAGGAAATAGAGATGTGTGAGGAGCATGCTTGTATTTCACAGGCCTTTTATATTGACCTGTATCAATTCAGCATCATCTACCGTAGTCTTGGTAATAGTATTTATTTTTACTGAACTTCAAAAGATCCTTAAGGACCACTCCAGTCAGGTTAAAGCAAGTATTCAAAACTTTCTTCAAGTACAGCAGAATAATACTTTATTTCTGCTTACGCCAAGCCTTGTAGTAGAAAACATGACTATAAAAATTTGTGAAGACTTTGGCAATTGTTAAATTGCTCTATTTTTGGAGGTAATTCAGTGCAAAGTACATTCTGAAATGAAACAGGCATGCTGAACACTGAGAAAGAAAAGTCAGTACCTTTTCTTAGGGGAGGATTCTTGGTTTTGTAGAGCAAAAACAGCAACACCTGCACTCAATGGCTCTGGAGGTATCAGTTGCAAAGCCTTTGCCACACTCTGTGATTCTTTTCAGCTTGTTCAAGGTGGTCCTTCAGGCAGTAACTCTCAGGACCAGCTTCCTCAGGTAGGTAAATCCTTACTGTACAGAAGAGTTAAACTGTAGGTTTAGGATTCCACTCTAGGGGCAGAGGTTTTACTGAGCTAGGCACTCACAAGTTGAGTTCTGCAATGCTTAAGGCATTAGTAGGATCTATTCCTTTAAAATTGTTATGTCCTCAAAACCATTCCTCATTTTAAAAGAATACATATATAAGGCAATCAAAGTATCCCATCACTTCCAATAGGAGGAATTTCTTGTTTTCCCACAGCCCCAAAAAGATTAGTTATCTATCTTATGCCAAATCAGGATAGCCTTTAAACTACAGGAAAGATTAGCGTCACTCTCCCGAGATAGACAGCCTCATCACAACCAATTTGTCACAATGATAGTCTAATTAAATGCATTATTCTTCTTCGGCAAAGAAGTGAACACTTGACATGTTTGAGTTAGACATACAAGTTTTCCCCTCTTCTTCAATCTATACCTTTCTTGGTAATGGCAGGCCTACAGGGAAGGCTGCGGGCCTTCATTTACAATGAAATCAGTGAATGTAAGAGTAATTTTTTTAAAACCATTTTCTGTAATGGTTGGATGAATAAAATCCATGTGTTCACAGCGATCGTGCTTCAGGGTAAACACTAAAGTTGGCTTTGGCTGGTCCTTTTAATCAAAACATTTCTGTTATTATAAATCAAGCTAAAATGAAAGCGTCAGTGCCTCCAGGGAAATGCATGACAAAGCCCCGAGATGTCATGTTGGCTGAAAGGTAGAGGCAGGTAGCTGGCTATTGTCTTCAGTAAATACAAGGTCAAATAACCAATTTTCCCTCAAAATTATTAAAATGAAAGTACTTCTTTCTCATACCAGTTTAATCATAAATCAGGCAGTAATTCAGAGAAATTTCAACCACTTTGCAACAGTTTAGGAGAATTCAATTGCAGGCTTGAGGAAGATGCAGGTGATGCTCTGCAAACAGAAAATCAAGATGGTATAATGGAAAAGTCCAAGCTTAAGGAGTAGCTCCTCCTGTAACAAAGTTAGAACTGGACTGTCTGTAAGTAAGATAGAGGGGACATTTAAATGCTTCAGATTTAGTTAGAGTTTACTTTTTTGGGGGGGAGGGGATCTGCAGTTCGTTGTACTCTACAGAATTTTTGATATCAGAAATTCCTCGCTATTTCCAACAGCAGTTAAACATAAAACCTCGGATGCCTTTATTCTACTCTGGAATTAGCATTGAGACAATTCTTAAGAATTCATAAAGTTATCTTTACTGTTAATCTCAACTCTATTGCCTCTTATTTTTCACAAATTTTTGCTTCTCTTTGAAGAAAATATCCCACAGGTGGGTTATGGTTACGATGGATAGAGCAGTCATCAATTCTAGGCACTCAGTTTACACCACATTAAAAAAGCCTGCTTTCCCAGTGTTTCCAGCACTTGAGTTATCTTGGTATCTTACTGGTGATGGTTTGTGATTATGTGCATTGTTAAAATCATGTACTAATCAGTGGGGACTAAATCTATCTACATCTTCTCAAAGAGGAAAGAGGGAAATTTTCCTTCTCCTATAAGGACCCACCAGGAATCCTAAATCCAAGAGCAGATTAAGACTTTATCTCTTGAGAATCAGTTACTAATTTTTAAAAGCAGTCATTACACACTTGGATACTGCTCATGCAATGATCACATGAACATTATATCAAAAGAACAGGAACCTGATTTACTTAATTGAAAATTCGATGGTGTAAACAGGGGTTCAATTCTTATGCACATTTGACCAAATTTGTTCAATTTTATATAAAAAAGTATTACAAGATCATCATGCATCCTATTAGACTACTGAAAAACCTGTGCCAATTCAGAGAAATTGAAACAAAAACTAAAAAAAAACTAATGAAAAATGGATTAACCCAGCATAACAGTATTTAAAGTATTCATTAGATGAACCATGATCACTCTACATCAAACAGCAACAACTTCTGCAGGTAGAACCTCAAAACTACATCAACACTAATAGTTAAATAAAAGTATTCATAATGGGAGCTCACCCCTAGAAGGTGCTCCATTGGTTTTCCCTCAAACCCCCAAAAATTGAGCACGCAGTTACTTTGAAGTCTCTACTGCAACCAGTCACGTTCCTAATTATAAGTATGCACTCAGGTGCTTTATTGTTCTGGGTTCTGAGTGCTCAGCATTTTGCTGGATTAGCTGGATTGAGCCCTATGGTCTTATTACTGCAGAGCAGCTAAGGACCTTCAACATTACAGGCTTAATTAATTTGAAAGAAAACAAAACGTGCAAAGGTAAGTAATAAGAGAGGGCAGAGGGGTGGGTGGCGGGGCCAGGAGCGGGGAGAAGAAATAAAAACCACCAACATGTTTTTCTATTTTGTATCTGGCTTCTAATCTACATATACAAGCCCAAATCTGCTCAAGTGACATACTCATTTCCTAACACACACAAAAAGATAGAATAAAATACCACATTTTGGCCTCTGGGCTAAGACACAAAGGAGAATCCCAACAGACAACCACATCTTTTCTTAACAGACTGGTCTACAGTTAGTGTCCAAGGCTGTAAGTGAATTATTCTTCAGCCTACTATATTCATATCTTCTGCCTTCCAAGTCAGGGCGCTATCAGCATTTAACTCATTACTTTGTGAGTTCCAAGAGAAATAAAGAGCCTTTCTTACTCTGCCTAAACCAGATCCCATTTTCTAGCAATTTAAAGCCTCAGAGTTTTCACGCCAAATGTGGGTAAGGCCTTTTACTACAGATATAACATAAAAAAGGAACAGGCAACTCTATGTCTCTTGCTGGCATATCTTCCTTGCATGTACCATAAAAGGTACACCTTAGCTTCTACACAAGAAGTCTCTACGCAGCATTTCATGATTATTAAAAATAGTTTGGAATAAAACTGGGGGCACTGTAGCATTCACTTAGAAGGACAAAATCCTCAATAAATGTGTGAGGAGTTTAACCTGTATTAATGGCTAAAGAATAATAATCACCATGAATTCCTGGTTAAAACTCTGAGCTAGAATGTATAATCATGTCCACATCAAAAAGGGGATAGGGGAACAATAGGCATCTTCATAAACCAATCATCACAGTTTATAAAACATCTCAATTTTACTTTATGGGATTACATACATTTTATTACATAACATTGTTCACTGGTTTACAAAGGTAGGATTTTGAATGGCTTTACAAGGAGAAAAAAATAAAACTAAGCCAAATAAATGTTTTTATTGAGCATCACTTCAGCAAAAACAGAAGTCACATGTATTTCCCTGTGTTCATTCATCTCACAGATTTGCACATTTGTACAAATTCAAATGGAAGCAGTGAACTACCCATAATAATCTAAAAGAGACAATTCACAGCACTGCATATTCCTGGGCCTCCAGAGACATTTTTGGAGTCAGCACATATTAGCATACTGCAGAGTACTGCAACACTTAAAGAATGGATAAATATTGCTGATATTCACTAATAATTAAAAGTAAAAGCTGTGCTACACCTTTACACTTTTTCTTCTTCACCAATTCTTTCTTTGGATTGCATCGAAAAAGGCAATTTTAAGGTACATTCTTCTCTATCACTCTGGATTTCACTTAATTTATCACTGTAGCACTCCATGAACAGAAATGCTGAAGAATTTGAGGTTTTTTAATTAATTTCATTTATTTCAATTTAACCAATTACCGTGTGTATTTATTTAAAACAT
Source organism: Nycticryphes semicollaris (assembly GCA_013400055.1). Taxonomy (NCBI): domain Eukaryota; kingdom Metazoa; phylum Chordata; class Aves; order Charadriiformes; family Rostratulidae; genus Nycticryphes; species Nycticryphes semicollaris. The sequence continues at coordinate 525,088 of VXBJ01000127.1, read as the reverse complement.
TATATAAGTTTTTCTTGAGCCAATATTAGCCTGCAGGTAATCCTAGTTAAAACAAACAAAACAAAACCAATTTTGACATAAATCAGGACAGAAACATGAAAATTGCTCCTCCTTGTAAATTATGATTAATGCCTCACTACATCAGGTGATTTTAACATGGGTTTATAAATTCCATGCTGACTTGTTTCAGTCATTAACTCTCCCTGCTTTCAAGTAATTATTGGATTTGATTCAAAATAGATGAAAAGGGGAAACGGCATACGATTTACACGCCCCTTAGTTTTGGTTTTTCAATGGTTACCCAGGCACCTACATATTACATCTTACATTGGAAAGGATTGTGAAGGACAGCTTTGAGAAAGTGTCATTTCATTAAGATCACTTCTGGTACCACACACCTGGACTTGAGCAGTCAAATTTAGCATTTTAGTCCAGCACACACACCCAACAATATGGAGAAAGAAATGCCACACAACGCAGCGCAAACTGATGTGTCTTCCCTGCTGTCAGTGGTGCATGATTAACAATGAAGATTACACCCTAATTACACCTTAAGGATGTAATCAGAGGATGAAGATTACACCTTAATTAAGGTGTAAGGAAAAATTCATTTGGTAGAACATAACTGAGAACTGAATTGAAGGACTCGCTATTCTTCTGTACTTACTATAGGTCTTTACATGCCCTCAAAGCAGCAGGACCCGAGTTCTACTATTTCAATAACAGTGGCTATCAGTCATAAATAAAAGTTATTGGCTAATGGTGCTACCTAAATCCACTCCAAAACACACTAAGAGATATTTCAAGGGGTTAGCTTGCTCTATCTCTACTAGAAAAAAACCAGCATTCTTTGGTGTACGCAGCATTATTTCCTCTATTAAAAACATTCTCATCTGCAACAGACATGCCACATTAAGAAAGGTTAAAGTCAAAAGGACCTCATTTTGTTAGATTACAGCAGAATTAATTGATGCATTTCAAAGAGATGCTACTTGGCAATGGCATAAAGCTTCTCTTCTCCGGGGATGGTACAAACCTCACTGGCAGACTGGCAGCTTTTAAATAAATACGAAACAATAACAGTAAGTGTGTGCTTCTGTCAGAGCCCATGGTTTATAACACTTCTTTTAAGAGTCAAACCTCCTACAGTACCTCTATTTTTTTCTTACATATAATGTTAATCTTCTCTTAGCATGAGAGAGAAAGCAGTAAGTGTATCAACAGTCATTGTAAAATCAAATGTATGCTAAAAGCACACAGAACTAAAGTATACAAAAAATGATTTACTTAGTTATGACAAAAAATCAGAGCTAACAATATTGTACAGAATCTCGTATCTGCCTTACAGAAGAAAAAAAAAAAAATTGTAAAAACTCTGGTATCGCCTAAAAAAAAAAAAAAAAAAAAAAAAAAAACAAGAGAGGAAAAGGAATAAAGATGCCTACAAGGACAAATTTTGGCCAAGTCCCATCTCATATTTTGTTTTCATTTCTTCTTACAGAAAGCCTATGTCTTGAGTTATTTCTGTCAAGCACATTTTTGGAAGTTGTATTTTGTGTACTTGCAATGTCTATTTCTAAACTAATCCATATTTCACCAGCAAATAAATAAAAAGTGATGATAACTATAAAGACTCTTTATGCAACATGTGCATGCATTACCATTTTTTATTAGTGTCTTCTGTTTAAAAATAGTCTGTTAACAGACATCTCGCACTGACCACAAAAAAGAATAGAAAACCCCAAATCTTCCTATTCTTCAGCAGTACCTCACCAAGCAGAACTACTTGCTTGAAATCAAACTTTACATTCTACACCCACTCCCTCATCCTCTTCTCCCCCACTTTACATAAGAGTTTAAATGGGCTAAAGTGTTTGGAGAACTGTACAGAAAATAGAATCTAAGAGAGTATTTTTGAAGAGAACAGTAGAACATAGCACAAAGCATTTCATTACAAACGGACTATTTGCCAAATAAGCAGTCAAGTTCATTGAGCAATTCCCATCATTATCTTGCTAATTTCCCATGATGTTTATTCCAGTTACACTGGAAAAGCAACTACTGGTATTCTAATTAGACTGGTTTTCAAAGACTAAAGTTTCTCTGATCGTTATGTTTTTCCTAGAATTGACCGAAAATTTTCAGACCATTTCTTAAGAAAGGAACTCTGGTTCCTGAGCCACAAATAAAAGCTCACATTAATAAAATGGCTAATACCAACGCTATAGAGCAGGTTAGCCTAAACCTGCAAGCTTCATTTAGGAACGGCCTTTGGATGCCAATCCACTGTATTATTTTTGGTGGGTTTTTTTTTTTTGGTTGTTTTGGTTTTTTTGGTTTGTTTTTTGTTTGTTTGTTTGGTTTTTTTGTTGTTGTTGTTGTTTTTAAACAAGATATGTACTCTTACAGATTCCTCTTAAGCTGAGGGAAACAAATCTCCCTCTCCTCCTCTACGTGCCTTCACAAGTGTGTGAATTCCTACTTGGAAACTGCATGTGTCACTGATGGCAGGACCCACCTAGGAAATACTCCAACACATTTTCCTTCATTTTTTCCAGCTTTATTTCTGTAAGGACAGATGGAATTGCAGGTACCCTATCCTGCAGTGGGCTCTATAGCACGGAGTAGACATGAGGTTTCTCTTCAGAAATATCTGCAGGATCACTCTAGATTCAACTCCAAAGGCTGCCTTCAGACAGAAAATTATATAGAGATAAATTTAGATTCCTGTTTTCTCAGAAGACCTCAATACAGAACAGCATAGATGCAGCCACTAAGAAGTAATACTCTTAAAATGACTCTTCTGTTAGGCTATTTTCTGCAAAAGAGTTGAAGTGGAAATTTGGAGAAAACACATCTGATCTTTCATCCATTACAACAATGTGTTTCTTTAATTAGCTAGCATTATTGTTAAGAAAATAGATAAAATATTGTTTCCTAAAATGTAAAATACATGCAGCAGAAACAAAAATAGCACATTTGTTCATTAACAGCAGTATTGCCAAAGACAGCATACAGCCCCTTTATCTGACATACTTTGCACAATAATGCTCCGAGATGAGACAAATGCCTTCTCATTTCATAAAACCTCATACTGTTATCACGTAGCTTCAGAGTAGCAATTTTATGCCTTATCAGCATGTAATCTTCATCCTAAAATACTGTGAAAGAATCTTTTTTCCTCACATTTCCTTCCCATCACAAACAACAGTTCAATGAACTAGGTGTTGCATACCAGTAGCTACCAATTCCTCATGGCACCCATCCATTACTTAAGTGATGTAAGGATGATAACTGCAGCTGGTAGGACAAACCAGAGATATCCCAGTAGGAAGAGAACAATGCATTATTTTTAAGAGGTAGAGGAATGCACGATTGCAGCATTTGGCTGTTACCCCAGTCTGGAACTTGTAAAGCCGACAACATAATTCCAAAAGCACTGATCTCCAGAGAACTATCACAACAACTTGTAGAAGAGCTCATAAGATACAGCGATGCCCCAGGTAGCATTCTTTCATCCAGGCACAGCTTTGCTAGATACCAGGATTAGCATGCCAATTCTGCTGGAGCTTGGCTTCTTCCTATTCCATATGGATTGAGGACGGGGAGAGAGAGGTAGGGCTGCCACTGCTGCTGGTTCCATATGGCCCAGCTGGACCAAGCTGGCTCTGAAGTTGACTGTTTTATGGAAATCACTTGCCAGAGTTTCTTTTTTCAGAAGCATAATGTGTATCAGAACTGGCATACAGCTGCCAATGTGGTTTCCAAGCGAAATTCTACCAAATTCTTCAGCTGCTAATGGGGACTCATTCTTTCTAGCTAATTATCTGTTGGTTTCCAGTCTTGCTCATCTCTGAAACTAATTATAAAACTTCCATGGTTTGTATGAACTATAAAATTACTTCCACAACTTCAGTGACTCATAACAGAGCCAGAGTACTTTAAGGAGGATATAGAAACATAGCAAGTAACCACAATAGTCTCAAATACTGAAGAACTTTACAGTACCATGAGATAAAGTCCTTGGGATTCAGCACAAATTCCTCCTAAATCGTTCAGGTAAGTCTGATGCTAACATATGCTGTGCTACTGCATATTTAATTCCTTTTTCTTTTTCTTTTTTTTTTTCCCTTTTTAATTTTTTCTCTCACAGTTTGCAAAAGTGCAAAGAAAAAAATTTCTAATGCTGTTTAGAAAGTCACCAGCAACTAATAAGCCGAATGCACAGTCAGGGTATTAACCTTTTGAGTCATTTCAAGTTCAAATAAATTCAAGTTTCAGGAGGCATTACAACGAATCTCACTAAATATGAATGCTTAGTCTGACTAATTCTGTGCACTGATAGACAAACTGAATAATTTGCTAACATGAGTCAAATTAGCTATTTAATTAATTTACTTCTAATGGCAGTATAACAGATTAGAACCTTAAAATGTGGGCCATTGGCCTACATACAATTTTAGCTAAGCACAAATACTTAAAAGGTGGCACTGACAAAATTTAAAAGTCACGACAGCTACAGTAACCCCTTCAACTGTTAAAATGAGACTTTCAAGAACTTTATTCAGTCTGACACAAGTTACCAGCAGATGCAGATATGAAAACACTGATAGAGGGAGTGAAAAAGCATACAAGAAGCCACTTGCTAACACTTTTCTCCAGCTTGACACACACGTTTCTTTTTAAAACAGCTTAATCTTGAATTAAAGAAACAGACCAAAACACTCTTTTTCCTACCTGAGCCTCTCCCCTCAGCACTGTTCCTGCTGCAGTACCCACTCCAGCTAAACAGACTTCCATTGTGTCACAAACAAGTTACTACTCATGTAGAAGCTGTCTCTGTAAAAGCAGCTAATCTTACAACTTCATGAAGGAAAAAAAAAGAAGAGGAATAAAAAGGTGTGCACCTCCATTATGTGATTAAGTTACCTACTGTGCTGTAAAATCCTAATGGAGTTAAGTATCTCTACTTCATGATGAGACAAATGAGGCAGGGTCAGTCTCCAGGTCAGGAAGAACTGCCAATTTAGCTTTTCAATACAAGTCTTGCTCTTTGTTTCTCTTAGGGTTTAAAATGAGATAAAAATCATGGGTCAATGATCTCACTGTAATAGTTCCAAGGCTTACGAGAGACACTCACACTGCAGGAGCAGAGGAATAAGGAACTGGCTGATGAAGACAGGCAAGATAGTTACATCAGTTACCTGAATTTTATTCTTTCAGCAGTAGGCAAACTCACCTTTTCTTCAAATATTTCATTAAGCCACTGAGGCAGACAGAAATATTAGTTTGAGGAACAAACACATATGAAGACATTTTCTCTCTTCTTGCAGTATTTGTTAATGCATGTTCATTTTCTTTCTTTCCATTATTAATCATCCCTATTCTGATCACCTCTTTCATAATGAGCAATCTAACAGACAGGGTAAGCTTTTAAAAAGCATCCCAACCTTTCTGTATGCTTTTTCATATCAGTCCCCGCACAACAAGACTATGTTTTTGAGATGACTATTTATATTTGTACCACAATGAAAGTATCGTAGTTCCTTAACTTGCCTTTACTTCAAGCTTTGTCTTGTTCACACTACCAAACTATTTTTTTTCAATAAAATTCTATGCTTATTTAATTTTCTTGAAAGTAAATGTATTAAATGTACAGATATTACATTATTCTGATTAATTTATAATTTGAACAGCTCTGGAAGGCTTTTGCCCAGCCATCAATTTCTCTGCATAAACGGAGTAGCTTGGAGATACACATCCTAAGAAACAGCTATTAAGCATTCCTTCCTCACAGTCATTCTGACTTGTAGCCTTTACTATTGGCACCTCCATCCTCTATGAGTAGTAAGGCCAGGAAAATTCTTTCTTTTTTTCTTTAGAAAGTCATGAAATGTTGTATCCAAAAAGTTCTAAAGTCTGATTTACTGAATGCAGTACTCAACTGATCAGGAATGGCATGTTCTGCACACCTGTGTACTTTTTCAGAAGTAAAACATTAAGTGGATTTTCTTTGTTAACACTATGAACTGACCAATTATATTCTTCATGAAGAGGAACATATCTAGCACCCTGTCTTAGGAAGCTGTATCTTCAGCAACCAGAGGAGAGCTCTGATATCAAGGCAGTCTTTCAAAGGCGTCACTTTTTTTAGCAGGAGTTTGGGTGTAGCATCACTCCTCATTATGGACTATAAGTTTCAGATGTACCTCTGGGTTGAATTAACAAACTGGAGTAAAAACATACAAAACAGGTATAGAAAAATTCTAATAATGGAATCAGCAATCATAATGTGAGAAGTTTAAAGAAAAATAAATTAGCCTAGTGGCAACGAACTGCACAAGCAAAATTTAGGCTTACTTGTTTTCCAGTGAGACAACTTCCACATTTGCAAAGCAAGCCTTAAATAATCTTCACCGATGAGTTATGGAGTACCATTTAAATCACAGTTAAACTTACTTATTAAGGACCACAAAACCAGCAGGAATTATTTCAGATCATCACACTAGCCTGAACACATACAACACAGGCTCATTTATCCATACATTTGCCCAGGAACGTTTCCATACACAGAGCAGAGTTTAGGAAACTAAACAGATGTCTGGTGGTTTACATTTTAACATATGTTTCCCTGCAGACAAAGAATGACCTCTGGTAACTGCTCAGTAGCTAAAGTAACGTACTGCTTCAGCCAATAAAGAAATTCTGCTTCTCTATCCCACGTACTACCGTTTATCATTAGGGTAACTCCAAGTTTTTATTACAAACTTAAATAATTATCCATATTATAGAACCTGGGTTTGATCTTTTTTTTTCTTTTTACTGGAATACAAATGACTCACTTAGAGGACTCTTCTCATTCACTGGTGAAGCTCAGCTTTCTGAATTTAATTGGCTTGCTGTTCAATTAATAAATGCGTTCCATACTGAATGAATCAGCCTCTAATAAATATTACAGAAGTCTTAGAAAATCTTTTCCTTGATATGCAAACAATTTAAAGAAAATTAATCAGGAGAACCAGGAGATCTTTCAGTAATGCTCTTTACAAAGTGGAGAACAGAATTTTAAAAATTTTGGCCACAGATTTACTTTGCCAACACTGTGTGGTCATTACAATTAAGTTAAATCTTGCTAGGTTTTAAAAACCTTTGGGTTTAATCTAGAAAACTGTAGGACTATATCCTTTACGTATACCAGAAATCTAACCTACATACTTGTTAACTTATTGAATAAATCAATAACCAAATTTAAAGTTAGGAAAAATATGAAATTCAGATTAATTATTGGAAGGCTGTAGACCACAAAACATCAAAATCCCATTTAGAATCACATTCCATCTTTCACATTCTTCAAATTCATTTCCAGCCTTCTTTTGCAGTAAGCACCAAATTACTGCCTGTAAAATACATGACATGTACCTGGAGGTTTTTTTCTTTTAAGTTCCAGTCCAGAACCAACTGCTCTTGTCAAAAGTGTAGCAAAAGAAATGTTTCATGTTTTACCAAGGCCACAGAAAATTCTCATTCTGCTTAAAGTACTTACATTATGTGAGTGCTGAACCAATGAATTATTGAGGAAGACTCTCTTTTTAAAAAGATATAATGATGCGGTAGCCATACTCAGGAAAAAAAAAATTGCATCTTCTTAAGAAGGGAGACAACAACAGAGGACACTTTGATGCAAACCATTGAAAATGCAGTACTAATCAGGCTTAGAGAAAATAAAAATACTAGAAAGTGTTATTTTGCAGAAGTTAGATGAGAGCTATAAATAAATATGGCCACAGTAACAAAGAGTAAGAGCTTTGGAAGAGACGCTTGAATTTAATTTGTATGGCTTTGATGAGAAATTTATCAGCAGAGCAGGTAATGATTCTATTCCACTCTACAGGAATTTATTTGCAAACTGCCAGAGAAATGTCGACTTCAGATATGAATATGGTTTTGACAATTTATTTTTTACTGGTAATTCTCTCAGAAAAATATCCTTCTGTACTGGGGAAAGACTGCTGACTTCAGCAGTTTGAGCAAAAAGATAACTAAAAGAAAATTAAATACATTGTTTCCAAACTGGCTCAGATTGTTTGCATCTTCATACTGTGAACTGAAGCATTCTATAGCCTAAATCTGTGGAGACACACCTGTAATAAAATATTGCAGGTACAAATTAAACAATAAAAGCCTGAAAACACTCTTTCCAGTTGAATACAGCTAAAAGCCGTAATACTCGAGATCGGTAGACATTGAGTAAAATGCCACATTAAAGAACTATTAAGACTATAAAGGACTATTTTTTTTTTTATCTGAAAGACACAAAGACACAATTTGGCAGATGAACAGGGCAAATATGTAAGAGGAAAACACAGATCCATCTTGAATATTTTGAAATGGCTAAGGGATATTGATAATTCTTTTGAGGGGATAAATACAAAATAGCTAAGGATAACCCTTCCTTCAATGTTAGGATGTAAGAAATGACAACTTATAGAAGTCATATTTAAACACCTAATAGGGTCACTGTTATCTGGTGATATGTAACAGGCAAATATCTTCTGTACAATATCAGCAATAGCTTCTAAAGACAGGTGGTAAATCAGAGACTTATCACTGTCCTTTAGCTCATAATCTTGGTGGCAAATTACGTTATAATGTACATCATGAAAACATAAATATCTCTGATTCAGATTTTGATTATGTTTCCATAAACTTTTATATGCTGTATGTCTAGCAAGACAAATAAACCCTTCTGAAAATTCAGTTATACTCATTTTAAAAGAATTAAGCTATTGCCCTTTTACTGGCAAGAACCCTCACAATTCCTGTAACAAAGGCTAAGGCAGCAAGCATTGCTCTAGTTTCTTCTTTAGCATGAGCAATTTCATCTTAACATCTATCTTCCAATCAATTTTCTGTTCACGTTACTGCTAATTAGGCTTCAAACTTCTGTATTTTTCTTTGAGGGTTATTAGAGCCAGTGTTCCTATCAGCTATGATTGTACATCTAGATGTATACAGTTGACATACACAGATGCATGCAAATGTACATCTATATGGCTATAATGAGAATAATTTGATTTGATTCCTTTTTAAAATGCATGATTTTGATATAGTTTGATTATTTGAAATCTTCAATCAAATTAGCTGAACAGTTGAGCTTATTAGATTTTGGTAGACTGTTTTGCAAGGATGAATTTGGTTATCTATTGATCCTTCCTATCTCTTACTTCCAGAACGAGATGTAAGCGTGGCCAATGACAGCTCTTACATCCCAGCTCTCCTGCACTTTGGGCTCATGCTATACCAGTGTACGCTATCCTTTTATAAATATTAACGGCAGTAGTGACACTGTAAGTCAGGCAATTTGCCTCTTCAACTCTATACATGCCAAAGGGTAAGCAGTTGCCTCTACACAGTTATCTGATGTGGGTACTTTGATGATATTACCCCTCAGCACAGATTAAGGAGCAACTTTATGTCAAGTATAAATGGAGACTCATGGTTTAGAGTTTAGTTGCATATTACTGCCCTGCTGCAGAATTAACCTGAATGACATAGAGGCTGTTCAAGAAGCTATGCCCACACACTGACTTTTTGGAAAAACGCCCCTCTGATCCTCTTCAAAGCATAACGGGAGTATGACCACAGTCTTCAGAAAGCGAGTAGTACTTTCTTGAGAAACCATTTTTGAGAAATGGAAGGGATTGATCGATTTATTTATTTATTTATTTATTTATTTTAAAGATGATAAGATGTTGACAGTTACCAAGCAAAAGGCTCTGTTGAGCTACTTCCACGTCTATGGTCAAAGAAAAAAAACCCAAAAGCCAATATTCAAACCCCCCAAGTTTGTAATAATTTATTTTTTTTAAGTCTTGCCTGAAGCAGTTAAAAAAAGTTAGAACGCATTATGTGACTTGGAGAAAAAGGATGAATTCCAATATCAAGCATTTTTGATAAACTCTTTTAAAGTGAAGATACAAAATGTTTCCTATGGCCACTTTTAAAGATACTGTGACATCAGACCTCAAAATCTACTGAAGAGGGGACAGAAACACTGTCAGTAGCAATTCCAATAGGAAGGAGCTTGTGCCCCATATGAATTATACACATTTTGACTTTTCATTTTAAAAGCATATGTTCTTGATTTAGTTTAATATTTTAAAAATTATATTCTAAACTGATGGATAAAAAGAAAAATAAAAATCTTCAAAAGCAAAGAGTTTCAATCCACCTTCAGAAAACAGAATTGGACCTGAAATTAGTTTAATGATGAGTTATTTAAAATCATATTTTAAAACACCTGCAGTTTTAGAATTCCTTTCAAATGCAAGTATTAAGAATAATTTTGTTCTGATACACTTTGACAGACAATTCACGTAATTTACTCTTTCACAGTACTTAGGTAAAGTAAAAGTTTCTTTTATAACATACTAGCATTCCCCAAAAAAGTTTTACAGAATAGGCTACCTGAGATCTCAAGTAAATAAATAACGAACACATGATTCTTCAAGCAAGTTCTTCTGAGCCTTCTAATCAATCAACACTTGACAGCATTTCTCAGCTTTTCCTAGGAAAAGGCATGCACATATTACGTAAGCGTCAGCTGCTCTGATAAAACTTACTATGTTAATGAGGTTGATTATTTCCTTTGTACAGATGAGGAGAATATTGGCACAGGTCTGTTATTAGCACATTCCAAGTAACCAATTTTATTTTCTGACTCATCTGACAGAAGTCATCTATAAATCTCATAGGATTTACACAGACATAATAAAATCAGTAACTTCCCCTTGCTAAGTGGCTGCTGCTCTAAAGTGTTTTCATACTAAGCCTGTTGAAATTAACCTGTTGTGAAGAAGCTGCTTACTTTACAGAGTAAAAATACCATTGGAGTTTGACTCTTCTTCATTTTGACTATATATTTGCACTTCCAGACAGAAAAACAAGAGTCCTGCAATCAATCTATTTCACAGGAAACACAATGTATTTCTGTTGTGGCCATCTAATTACATACCAGTTATTAGACCAACATCAAAATAAATGTTTATATAAATACATATATAAACACATAATCTGAGAAAGCTGAATTTTGCACACAATGCACAGCTTTAGTTTGTCCAAACAAAAAAAATCTGTACAGAAAAGTTTTTTGCAATTATTTTTAAATTCTAAATCTCCCATGTGTGTTATCAACAAATTTATCCACATTTAATTAAGCATTGTGTCAAGAATGCAGAGGAGAAACTTAAGCTAAGTGACATCTGCTACAGTAAAATATTGCTCTGACTTAGTTTCTTTACAAATCACGTAAGAAAAACTATCTAAACAAATTGTATTTGTAGAACTGAAATGTACCCCAAGTCAAAATGGCTGGCTTGCATGAACTAGGGCTTTTATCTTGTGTCACAAATACTCTAGTATACTCAGAGCAATAAACATTAGGGAAAAGTCTGAACTACATCATATTACAATACATGATGCTGGCTAGTGAAAAATAGAAGTGCTTGCCTGAAACAAAACAAATGGAACTCACAGATGGAATATTTTGATGTCAGACAGATAAGGTAGAGATTGCATCCTAGAAGAAAATAATATTATAGAGAAACATAACTGCTATTTCATCATTTGGAAAAGAAAATAAAAAATTCTATGTGACAGAATGCAAATTTAACTCTTCTAACTCCAGTCCAAGAATCATTATCTGTGCAAACACTAACTACAGAAGCGTTCATACATGTATGTTTAAATTCTTTACTACAGCAAGCCAATTCAACCACTCCAGGGAAGGTGCTCCTGAGTAAGAATGTGCATTAACACAACTGCCTCCGGTAGGAATGCCACCACCCGATTGAGATTCAATTCACTGCTACACACAGTGTTTGCATAAACACGTACCCTTGGTACACAAAGGGCCTGAAAACCTTCAGTATGTATAACCAGCTGTTAAGGAACACTCAAAATTCATCCACAATACAGTTTGATCATACAGCAATTCCCATATAGTAAGCCATACTTACCCCACCATTCCAGATCTACTTATTCCTGCCTCCACCCTCCATTGCAGACAACACTTTTCTTACACCTGCATCTCCAGCTGGGAACTATCTTACAATCAGTGAGCTTCTGCCCAGCTGAGGTCTATAAGCAATCAGCTCCTGACCAGTACCTTAGGGTTTTGTGCCCAGAGAAACGAAATATCACTAGTACCTGCTGGGGGTCAACCACCCACAATAAATTCTTACATGGTTATATAGATTCCTCTGGGTGATCCAGAAATAGTACAGCAGTAAGTTTTGAAAGGGAGAGGAGGGAAGATCCACAAGAACCTCAGGAACCTTAAGGTCCCTTTTTTAGTATCCAGATAAACAGCCAAGCTGAAGCTCTAGAATAAGGACAGTGAAAATTAATGCTCTGCTTATGCGGCTTCTTTGGACAAATCTTTAGTGCCGAAGGGGCACTATTTGTTTCTGTATTTGCTCTAGAGCACAAAGTAAAAGAAGTGGTTTCCAGATTTACAATTTTTCTCATGGTCATGTGTTTTGCTGTTGGCCAAGATGGCAGCTTGAAATTACACGTACTCTAAGTGAACATTAACTTCAGAAAGCCCAGAAAAGAATTACAGATAGCAGCTCATCTCACAGAACCATAAAGGAGGTTTTATGCATCCAGAAATCAGTATCTCACCACTGGTTTTCCCATTTTGGGAGTGTCTGTGCATGAAGATATTTAAGAACCAAAAGATGCTTAGCAACTGAATGAGCAAAGGATCAAAATGATAAGCAAACAATGATTATGATACCAAACACCCTGAGCTGATACCACATCTTCTGTCAAATAGGTATACACATTTAATGCCTTTTAAATTCTGGCAATATGTTTTCATGCAAAAATTGAAATCCAAATTATGCACAAATGATAGCATATACCTATACCACAGTTCCACTTATCTATGAGATAATCATCTTGCTAATTTTATCAAAAATTAGCTTCAGCATTATCAGTGTGCAGATAAAGGAGCAGACACCAAAGCTGGGGGTTGCTGCCTGGCAGGACCCCTACGATTCCCACGCTCCTGCGATTCAAGGTATCCAAGCACCACCTGAAACAACTGAGGCTGTGTTTGACACGTAAAAAGGGATTCAAAGCTGCCAGAGATGCTGAACAATTAAGGCTCTAAGAGTTAGTCTTGGAAAGGGTTCTTTTTGATGTTTTCTGCCCCTTTTATAGGGAAACTACCTTTGATAATCTGGACGACTGACTCAGAACATTATAAAATCAAAGTTAGTTCCCACAACATCAAACTTTAATTTAGGCAGAAATGCCTCCCTCAGAGTTGAAATGCTCTTAATACATGGTTAGCCTTAATCTTGCATGTTCCCCTGATTCAACATAATATTTTATCCTGACCTTTTTCTGAGTTAAAAATAAATGCTGACAATTATAATTATGTACAGCTGAAGATAAAAGTAGCCTCAATCAATCTACTTTATACTAGAAACATGCCACCCATTCTGGCCAGTTTGCTTTCTGCAACTGGAAAGGCGAAAGGAAGGAAAGATGAAAAGTTAAAATTGCAAACAGAAAACATGGTAGATTTTTAAATATATCACCTCTGCATGCACATGTTTTTATAAAGAAAAGGACAACATGCTTCTAAAACATGTTTTTACTGTTTCTTCTCTGTGGAAGGCATATATTTTAACTTTCTGCTTTGCCATCTACTAAAGGGGTGAAGTTGTTCCAACTCTGCCATTGAAACACAGCCTAATTATGTTACAACAAAATCTGCAGTGTATATTGTATATAGACAATTGTATATAATGGATACATACACTTATGGAGAGAGAGGAAAACGTAATGACAGATAGACCTGACAACAGAAGACAAGAAGTCTGAGAAGTAATCTATACTGGAACCTGAATATTGAAGTTAAAATGCATGCATCTGCTCTCAGAAGGACACTGCTTCAAAATACTGTTCTGCCTTTGTTAAAGAGCTTTCTAGCTCTAGGTTTTTTAAATTGACTTTCAGTTTTAAAGAAGTAGAAATCCCTAAGCCACTTGACATACCATGGGAGGGTGAAGAGGATCACTAAAGCCTTGCTGTTTATGCTAATAAGATAGTAACTCAATTTACTTGAGTACTGATCAATGCTAAACAATCAGAGAAGTTCATGTATTATGTATTTCAGAAGAACCTGTGCTTTTTAGTGGAATGTCACAAGGTTAAACTACTGGTAGACATTGTTTCCCTTGAGCCCAATTTCTGCTACAGTGCTTCCTATCCACATAATGAAGAAACAATAGCAAAATAAAGCATTGTTTGGAACACATAATGAACTGCTCTCATAAACTTCAACCTTCAGAAGTCATTATGTTTTACAGTTTGATGCAGCAGACAATTATCGGGCCTCCATTTGGCTGGCTCTATCAAGCAATGTACACTACTTTTTACCATGTCTCAGTAATTATTGATAGAACAATTGTCATGGCTCACACTGTTAATATCAGTGCATTAGCAATTGAAGCAGTTTGTTACATACTTCCTGGCAGGTATAGTGCAGTGCTACACAACCTGCCTTATCATAGTTACCAATTACTTTAGGAAATATCCAAATTATAAACCCTTCAAGTTATCTCTTCTTCCTGCCACTGACTGTTTTATGTGGTTATTTAATCCCTTTACACTAAATTGTACTACAAATACCAAACACTTTATTTTTTAAGTTCACAGCAATTCAAAAGAAAGTTTTCTATGATTTTTAAATCAAAGGAGACTGCTTTGTACTTACAACTAAAAGACAAAGTACTCTGCACTCCTCCGCAGCATTCTGCTGCTGGGTACCTATGAGGGCTGTTACTCTGAAATTATTAACTTCAATATGATTACAAAGTAATAATAATTAATACTACATTTCAAATGGTAAAAAGAGAGACAAGATTTATTTATTTAATGTTAATATGTTACATGGAGGATCTCATTCTTATGCTAATTGACAGCTCCTCTTGAAGTTACAGGACAACTATGACGTGTTAATCATTACAATTCAGTGGTTTTGACACTGTAACATCCACAAATACAGTTTGGAATAAATTTCCCAGAGTTTCTGGAATGACCATTTTCAGAAGTATTTAAAGACATCTGTAATAGGCCATGAGTACCCTAACACAACACCAAAGTTTGCCCAGCTTTGATTGGGGTTTGGACAAGAAGACATTCAGAGATCCTGCATGGCCTAGGTCATTCCACAATTCTCTGATGGTAATTGGCAAAATGAGGTTCCTAAACTCACCACACTCAATCCTACATTTTATGTGAGCAAAACAAATGGAAAACAGTTTAAGCTGTAGAGCAGCTCTACAGGGGATCAGGCTCTGAGAATTCAGTAAGAAAATTACATTTGCTAACAATGGCTTTTAGAACGGAGAGAGATGGAGAAGGTATGATACTAGGAAACTCTTACCAAAATGTTCAGAGGCATTAATGCCACTATTTATATATCAACATATATTGCAAAGGTTACTTACCATCTCCTTAGATTAGTACGTTGTTCAGAATAAAATTAAAATTTATGAGTGGAATTTTGAATAATTTATAGATATCACATGCTAGGATACTTCAGAGGTTCAATTCAGTGGAATGAATATGTACATCTAGATCAAATACATAATATATAGATATGGAATTAATTGCACACAGAGAGAAAGGCAAGGAAGAAAGCCAGATGAAAAGGAAAAGCGGGTGCATGTTCTGCTGAACATAGATGCTTTTTTGTGAGGTAAGGAGAAAGCACTGCAAGAAATGGGTCACAAACAAAGAGTAAGAAAATGATCCCAAAATACATCATTCTTTTATTCTGAAGTCTGTACGGATGGAAAACTTGATGAGAACTCAAAAGGGCGGGAGAACAGTTCTGTCCTGACAGAGAACACCTTGAATGCTGCAAGTCAGTTCAGATCTCTCTGCCTGCCGCCAACACTTTAATACAGCCAGACCCTTTCTGCAGGTCCCTGACTTAGTCTCTTAAATTTTAGTTTGAAGTTCATTTTAAAACTAATCCAATAGAATGTAAGCTGACGCATTATCTTTATTAGAGATCAGTAATTAAACACAGCATTAGACTGCATTATGATGTCGGTATTCCAGATTAATTTTTCAAGGTAAGTTAGATCTGACACAATAAAAAGAGAGCCCTTTTAACAGTCCATTTCCAAGATACAACTGCAAGCCCTTAGGAAAACCAGTGTCATCTGCCATGCACTTCAACATTACAAAGGGAACAACTTACCATAGCCTTTAGGCCTTTTAGATATGTAATTACAGGGGTTTACTAATAAGCATTAGTATATATTTACTGTAACTGCAATCTTGATTTTGTTTATCAGTAGTGATCTGTGCTGGTAACTGACAAACTTGGTGTAATTACAAATGTTTGTAAATAGATGGCATGTGCGCTCACATAGACAAGGCCTAGGGACAAATTATGGATTTATAGGATGGTAGTCTCAATAATCTTCATACTAACTAAAATCTTCTTAAACTAGTAGGTCATCAGATGGGGTGGATCCCCCTTCAGGACTTGCTTGCATACCCCTTGAAATTGTTGTTAAAGGAATAAGAACCCCCATTCTTTCTATTTTAACAATTTACATTCTGAATCCCCCACCCATAACTTCAAGGTTCAGGAGTGCTATTTAAATAAAAGCTTAAATATGCAGACACTAGATATTCTCTTCTTTCAAGTGAGTCTTTTTGCAAAAAAAAAACCACATTCCTTTACTTCCACCATATCAGGTTAACACATTTCCAAGGAGATATTACTTTTGCAGATGGATTGAATTAGAGAATTGCTATAGTTATCATTATGCTGCTATTCAAATAGAAAATTTTTAGAACTTGGCAAAAAGGAGAGAAACAATCTGTCTCATATACACTGTCCAGACTCAATGCAGGCAGGCAGGAAAATGAGAACATGTAAAAATCAAAATACTGAAGAAAAAAAAAATCAGTCAGAAGACTGCTTGAAAAATTGAAAATGTTAACTATATCTGACATTAAGTTATGAAATTAATATATCCAAGGTAGAGAAGAAAAGCATAGCGGTATGATTATTTACACATAAGAAAGAATCTGAAGTCTGAATGAAACACAGGAAACAGGTAATGCTATATAAAATTTAGGATCTAGAGGTACAAAAAGAGTGGTGAGTTTTTTCTTTTGTCTTTTCTTCTAGGATTTTTTACACTCTGCTGAAGATGGATCTATACATACAATCAGATATTCACATCAAACCATACTAGGTGTGAGGATTTAATTTCCAAGTGTTTATGGATGCAAGCACAATTATACAAAAAAACTGGAAGAAAAAATGCCACTGAAATAGATAATGACTACAAAAATCCAATTTATCCCCTATTAAATTTTATTGTGAGAAGTAACATAGCCTCATGAACCGATATACTAGCCTGTGTGTTATGGGGACCTTGGCTCTAATCCTTCACTGAGAGTTTAGTAGTAATGAAAATGTGTTTTAAAAGTCTTCATCTAGCCCATACAAATAATTCATAACATCAAAAAAGCAGTGTATAATCAAAAATAGAAAAAAAGCTGTCAATCATGTCAGAAATGAGATTAATTTACAGATATGCAGAGAGACTTTTACAAGTCTTCCAAAAATTTGTAATCTCTGTATTTTATCAGTGTCATTTATTTTAATGGTTTATCTTTTTCTTTACGCTGCACACAAAAAGAAAAATATAAAATAAAAAGCAACTGAAATATCAAATCATAGAAACATAGAATCACTGAAAATGGTCAGATCCCATAGGAGCACAGTTAGGCCAAACCTCTTCTGTCTTAAAAATCATAGCAATGTGCAAATGACTCAAATGGTCTGTTTTTCATAGAACGACATCCTGTCTGCAGAATATGATAATACAAGATAGACTTGAAACTAATCTTAGAATGCTTCACTTACTGATTCTTCCATAAAAAGTAACTGCAACAATTAGCAATTTAATACATTTTCATTCATGAGCAATGTAGAAAGGTCTTGTTCATATATGATAAGAGCATAAAGCAGATCTGAAGCAATGTAATTAACCAGTTATACTTCTTATTAAAGTTGTCTTTGCAGTCATAATGGATATTTATAACTCACCCTCCAAAATAAGTTTATCTGTTTTCACCACATTGCTATGTTACAGAACGCAGACTATATTGTGTGGTTTTGTTAGAAATATATCAAGACAAATAAATAATCATATAAAGTCATCATGTTCTCAAGCTTCTTACTGGAGAATCCTATACACATATATATAACTCTGTGTGGAAATATGATCAGGCTGCAGTCTAGATACAGACATGATACATGTGTGGCTAACAGTATTTTCTAGATTTCTTTGAGGATTATTCTTTGTAAAGAATGACTGGGGAAAAAAATGAAGTTGCATTAACCTTTTGATAAATAACATCTATTATACAAGAGGAAAAAAAATGCCAAATAGCTTAATTACTGTTTCACACCCTTTTTCATATGTTTTTATTATATAGGTATGGCAAGACAATAATTTACAGTGCAGTCCTGAAGACAAAAGAAGCAAAGGAAAGACTGCCAAAGCATACAGATTGATGCTTCATTTTTCTGAGAATATGCAGAATGGTATTCTGTTTACATTTATTTCATTTTTGAAAGCCACAATAGAACATTCCTCCAACAATTTCTAAGAATTAGTGTCTCCACAGATGTAAAGGTGATAAAGCAAAAAGTGATTTGCCTTGACCTTTCTAAATGGTTTTCTGGAGATTTTGTTTGAAGGCATTAGAACCAAATATGGAACAGGAATGATACTCAAAATACTAAGAACTGGCAATTTTCTCCCTCTATCGTTCTTGCTAACAGATATTTTTAAAAACCAAAAATTGCTGCCTTTGTCATTTTGAAGCTGAGCTGTACAAGATTTGATAGTTTAGTTGCTTTGTTTGTTATACAGTATTGATTTCAGGCTTCATATGCCAATACAAACAAATTTGCACCACAATTAGCTTTCATTAATCACTTTGTTTCCTGGGGCTACACACTACCACGTAGCCGACACCAGCTAAACTACAAACTGAAAGCAGCAATGCGCAATTGGAACCAATTAATTTGACGGGAGGGGGGAAGAAAAAAGTGGTGGTGGTGGGGGAAGAAATGTCATAACCTTAGTCTTCTGCTGATTTCTTTTGTGTGCTAAACAGAATCTGGTTCTGATTTTTAAGTAGAAAATTTTCCTATTAAAGAGATCAATATGGAGAAAACAGAAAAGAGACAATAAACAACAGAGAATTGCAATAGCCTCTGCAGGAAAACAGAAAATTACCCCTTAAGCAAACATTTTGACTGGGGGGGAATACAACACAACATATTTTTTAATGGATGAAAATATCTATTCTTGATCGCTTTGATTACTAGTTGAAAGGAGAAAGGGCAGATATGACTGCAATTCTAATTGTGTGAAGGCAGAGGAAAGACTGTGTGGCAATCAGGAGATCTTAGGCGGCCAGAGATGCCTGATCTCGCTTTGAAAGTAGGACAAGGCAGGGCCAGCTGCTCTTAAATCTCAGGTAATTATCTTAAGACCTTCTTCTTCTTCTTCTGCCTTCCCTTCTCTTCCCTTGAGCTCCAACAATAAAAACTTTTAAATGCATATGTAAATAAATAATTTAACTAAATCACTTTGATCACTAGAAACTGTTAGTTAACATTAGAATGTTTCAGCTGAGAGAGATTCAGAGAGATTAATTTGTCTTCCACTGTGCACAACAGCTATTCAAAATCCTCTAAAGACCAGGCTGTGTTGTAATGAAGCATATTTACAGCTTTCTTTATATTTTATTTAGCAAGTAAATACTCTGGCATTTTCAAAGTGAAGGAATCTTATTTGTTTTCATGGAACGCATCTTTCCAAACACCAGAGTGTGCAGAGAACACTACTCTATTTACAATGTACGCTGTTCACAAACCAAAAACCACTCAGGAAATCTTGCTCTGGGTCTACAGATTTTTGTATCATATTTTGGTGTGCATGAATATTAAACTTCCTACCCAACCATACCCTTAGATTTGGAAGAACATCATGACACCTTCCTGACTACAACTATTAGTACCTTTATGCTTTCCAGAGACCCATCCTAGTTACAATTACTCACTAGATGACATTTCTCACACACCTCAAAACCACATCACTAAATGGCCTATGAAATTTCCAGGGTGTACACACCATTACTTTTTAAGTCTGGTAGAGCAAAGCATTAATGAGAGCTGAATATTTATTCAGATTCCACTATCCAGATTCACAGATGACACGCTTTGTTAGACAGTTTGACATCGGTCAGGAAAACCTTATAGTTAACTTTAACACAAGCTTGATTAAAAGTAAATTGAAAACAGAAGTACTTTATGCACCATCCGAAATAGACGTTACTGTTTCACGGAGCTACAAGAAAAAGAAACGACAGAGAAACCACACTTAACCTATCAAACTAGGATTACATCTTAAAGGTCTCTCTCTTCCTGTACCCAGCTGACTTGCTTTAGATGCTTTCCTGACAAAACCTCCTCAGGGACTCCTGTCTTCCTCATGTTTCTTTAGTCAGAGAAGCCCGTTTGAAAGTGGAGCCTGTTAGGTTTTAGAGTTAATCTCTGTTTTCGTTTTTTCAAGGAGTTGAGTGGATTTAACACATTCCTCTCTCCCCCCCCCACTTGTTCTCACATCCCAAAAATGTTTAATTGCTGTAAGAAATAGCTATGAAATGTATCCAAATAAATGAAATACATTGATTATTTTATTCCTTCTTTGAGATGCAAATATTGTTTTCCCCGATCAGGTATGCTCTCTCTATCTGACTGAGCAGCAAGCTAGTGATCTGCTGGCCCTGTGAAAACTTACGCTTTTAAGCTCTTCTCACTTACTCATCTGGTAATCAAAGACTTGCAGGTAGACACATTCTGCAACAAATTGATAGTGAAAAACATTTGTATCCACTGAACTTTTATTTTTCATCAACCTACGCATATTGTCCTTTAGATAACCTCCCAATAAGATTAGGTATATGTTATGCCATGTGTCTTTTCATTGGAACTAGATAGAGATAATAAGTCGCTTTCAAGTGACAGCAGTTTTGGAATTTAAATCTCTTCAAGGAATGCTGCAGTATCATCAAAAAGTCTTCTGCAGAGATGCACACTTTCATGTCTTTAATGACATCAGATATCAGCAACTCAGAGATGTAACTCCCTGCATCCCTTCCAGAACCTAAAGCCCCCGTAACTCACTGCAAGAAAGTATCAACGGGTTTAGGCTAACTACCCACACTCACGTTATCCCAGTCTTTCATAGGAATCTATAGTGCAGATTCTTTTTATTAAAACAGTAGGATTTGTTATGTGACATTTTCATTATAAGTAGGTAAGTGCAGAATTACACATTTCATACATGTTTACCAGAAGCAGGTTTTTAAAATTCCTTGGGAAGCTCACTGTATGCAGCTGAATACCTGGACTGATGAATGAGGGATGAAGTATTTTAGCACTATTGTTATGGAGCATTTCAGTTGAATAAGCTTAAAAATTATGACTTGTTTGGTGACAAGGACTGGCAGCCTCATGGACCAAAGAGAGGGTGGTACCACTGCTAACAGTCAAGTATTAATCAAGAAAGAACACTATTTTACAAACTCCTGGCTTTCTATTTCAGTCTTAAAAAAACTAGCAAGTTCTTATTCCCCCAGGCCGTAATTACTAGTAAGTGGAAGAAGCTCATGAATTGAAGATATAACAATTGTGATTTTCATAATTAAGGATAAAATTTTAAATATGCTTCAAATTTAAAGGAAGAAGAAAATTAAGGTTAGACTAAAAAGATTTCAGAGCTAAGACTTTCATAATCCTTATACCAATGTGGTATTGAAGCTTTGCCATTCACTTTAGGGGATAAAAAATACAGTTTAAAAGCTATAATATTTAAAAATTAAAGAGTTTTGATAAGACAAGTTAAAAAGATATTTTCTCATACATTTCTAGTCAGTAGACCTAGCAGGTATGCCTTTGTATACAGAATGCCAGTAGAAGAGGTGCCATGATTTGGAAGACTGTTTAAAAAGTCTGCCATTTCAAAACTAAGCAATATAAATCATGCTTATAATGTGATCGGAAGGAAAGAAAATCCCCAATATGCCCATCTTTGTTCTCAGGAGATCAACCAAATTGCAACTCTGCTTCTCCTCAGCTTCTCACAGAAGAGGAAGATGAAGTGTGTCTGTAAATGTAGATGACAGCAGCAGGGACTAGCCATGCTGTAGGAAGGCTTTTTAAGTATGAAAATTCCAAACTCAGAACGCCGAATTCTTATGCGGTTCAAACCAGAGATAATTTTATTGAGATCAACATTAACACTTCATGCTACCCACAGCTTTGACCAGAAGAGTGGAAGGGACTGCCTTGCTGCACAGCCAACTTTGTCAGTGTGTGGAACACAAACCTGTCCCTGTGCAAGCTGGTGGGAACATTTTAAGGAAAGCAAGGATACTGTTACATACTCCTTTCCAACAGAATTTTTATTCCCATACAATACCTGATTAATCCTTTCTTTATTATTTTGATACATAGGTTTTCATTTTTTTTACTTAGAACAGGATAATTCATAATATATTTGATTTACAATGCCATTCAGCCATATACTTGTGTTGCCAGAGCTGTCAAACACTACCATAGAATAGAAAAGGGAAACATTTTTGGAGGCTTTTGATACTTTCAGAAAAGATAATGAAGTCACTGGGCAACATTATTTAATGGGATACGTTCAGAGATGACAAAGCTAGGTGAAAGTAGAATTTGAAAGGTTACCCTGAAGCGATATTGTCATCATGTTAAAATGCTTTATTTGCCAAATATTGCCTTCATGTTTCATTATAGATTTACCACTGAAGGGTAGTAACTGAATGGAGTATAGGCTGTCATAATTAATTGTAAAACAACATACTAGTTTTGAAGTCTGTTAAGTATATTATGAAGGTGTATTATTAGTCATAAAGTTTCAAATAAGGAGCAATCATTCATTAATGAAATTGTGCTTTTTTCACATAGATTATCCAATTGGTAATAGACAAATTCTTTAAGACGTGTTCTTATCCCTATTACAGAAATATAGTTTTAAAAAATATAATAAACACCATGGCCACAATGACTTTTTGAGCCATTAAAAGCCAAACAAAAAACCACAAAAAAACTTCACAACATGTGCTTCCTAAATAGTCCTTTAATCAAATTATTTAAGAATGCAATATTAGAATTCTTGGCCACACTGAATACTCAAAAGATCACAAGGCTTTAGCCTTCTATGAGTAAGAAATATGCTGAAAATTGTTTCTCACTACATATTCTGAGCTGAGATCCGGGCAGGTTCTCTCTACTGCCCCAAACTACAAGCAGTGCTGCAGCAGATGACTTTATTTCTTTAGCCTGCATTCTGAGAAACCACACACAGTGAACAAGTATTTCGAAATATAATTTATAGAATGTAACTTTATTTGTAGAAGACTTTCCATTTCATAAACTACATAAAGGAAAACTTCTTGCCGACTTCATGTGGGTACCAAAGGGATGCCTTAGAAGGGCACCTCCAAACCCTGAGCACCCCCATTAGACTGGACCTGAAGCAGCTCCCCAGCAAAGCCCTGCCTTGTGCTGCTGGGTCCTGCTGGGGGAAGGACCAGGGCCAGCCCTGACAGCTTGAAACCCAGAGACAGAGAAAATCCTGGGGGTTTTCAATAAACAAAAACTGAAGAGTTTCAGTAGATGGCGGTCAAAGTGCTCCTGTTCCTAAGCAAAAAGTAAGAAGCAAGTAAAATATATCAAGATTAATTTATGATGGAAAAATGTAAGTAGAGGAAATTGGATGAAACCCCTTCCTCAAAAGACCCAACTTTGATCCTTAAAATCTTTCAGTAAGTTTAAATTAACTACAAGTAATCGCTATTCACCACTACAGCCTTTTCTTTACCCTCGGAACCTCACTTAAGGCTTTGATCTCATTCTTACCCAGCTAATTTCATTCTGCTTAAATATTACAGATTGCTTTGATAAAGTCTTCCTGTGCTTCTCTATTTTACAGGTTTGACTTCAATAGCACCACTCAATACAGCTGCTAACTTAAAGCCACATTCACAAAACAGAATCTATAGGTCACTCTCTCTTTGAAGATATTATATTGCTAAAAATATGATGATTTCCTGATCAGTTTATTACATCTGTAATTATCCAAAGCCAAGCCAATTATGTCAGAAAAAGGACAAATTACCAAGACTGACATTAAATAGCTCCAACCAGAAAGTCTTAATTTACTGACTGACTGAAGTGCAAAAATTTACCTTTATATTTTTATGATCCCGTATTTAACCAAGTATGAATGAATGCTTAGGAAAGAAGTCATTAAAATGCAATTATATATTTGTCTATTCATTCTATTGTCCAGCCTTTCTCCAAACCAGCTACAAAGGTTTAATACAGAGGCAGAGAGAACCAAAAGCTGGCAGAGACTGTCGGGTGCTCTCTGAGCTGAGAGCTTGCTGCTCCACAGCCGACAGAGACAATGTCGCATCAAGAAAAGGGACCTATATGTCAAAGTGATTTTGTCAACGCTCATTTTGTTTCTGTTATCGTGCCAGTGTGAAATCTAACATAATGATTACAAATTGGAGGCAGGATAGAATTATGATATAATCCTGCCCTGCTACTCCTAAGAAGCCAAAACTCGATTATGGCAGAGGTTTTCATGGAACAAGGACTTCAAAAATATGCAAACCATATAAAATAAAATGCCACATATTAAAAAAAAAAAGTCATTATTCTAAGTCTGTATATTCACGAGCCCATTTAAGTGCCTTTTTTATTTCAGAGCTACAACTGACAATACTAGTAATATATCTGATAAGCTGAACTCCATTCCATCAGCCACTGGATATGACAATAATTGTCCTTCTCAAGGGGGGCTTCCAGGACAAACAGAGGTCCTAACTTCTAAACCAAACGAACAAGATTATACATTATTGAATTCAATGACAAAATACCAGCTGACTTCAGTAAGCATAAGCGAGTCTCCTAAGGAATAAACACCAAGGCTACAAGTTTGATAGTAGAACCCGTATTTGTATTCCTTGTTTTTCTGTCCCTTATAAACGTAACTGAGAGAGATAGAAAATGTTTTCTGGAGAACTTACATCATTTCTCATGGCATCACTTAGCAATGAGGAAGTATAAACAGTGACAACAATGGGATGGCAGTTAACACAAGGTAAAAAAACTGGTCCAATCTCTTTGTCAAAAAGCAATTCTTCCAAAATAAAGACAAAGGTCTAAATTCAGTAGAGCTAGATTGCAACACCAAAATGCGAAACGGAAAGATTGTAAAATACACACTTATGGATCAGCAGCTGTGCTGACATGTTAGCTCTAAAACAAAACACCAAAATAAAACCCTCTAGATTTATCCAGAGTTTATTAATAAACACCTGATATAGAGAAGTGTATCTGAACTGTGCACTGCATCTCACTTCTGAGTATGTAAAGTCTATGAGCTATATTTTATTTTCTGCAAGTCTCAGCCTTATAAAACTGAGAGGATGCCAAAATTGCCTATGAACATGGCATTCCCCTACAGAGAAAGAAAGAAGCCTCAATATAACTGAAGAGCACCATGATTATTTCACAAATTGCTACTATACTCAGACATTTCACTCTGCTGAATGGAGTACAGGAGTTTATAGGACAGAAATTTTGACAACAGAATGTTCAGCAAACAACTTCTAACTTCTCACCTTGAATTTAATCAAATATTTTTTCCAGAAAAATCTTTGGGAACATTGTACATGAGAAGGATAGTATTTCTAGCACCTCTTTAAAAAGTAATTTGAAGATAGAATATGAATTGAAAGCAGTTTCTGTAGATATTCTTGGAAACATCTACCATGTGTTTAATTTTTTCTGTTTCATTTCTTGAGTGTGGCAACATATACCGAAACTATAAAAGTAATTGATTCTTGAGCACTGAGAAGTGTTTTTTCTCTGGGTATAATGCATTCCGTTGATGGGCTTATGTCATAGAGGTACCAGCGTGAGCAAAGAATAAAGCACTCAATAAATTTTTTGGCCTGAGCATTTCAGCAGTAAGAGTCACAGTAAAACTCTCAATATTGCCACCATTAGGGAACATTATAAAGAGATTATTTCCTTCCTCAAACATGTGAGCAAAATGCAAAAGAAAAATCCCTCCTTTCGATTGCACACACATGTACCTATATCTGATTCTTCTAATCTGTATTTGGATTCATTTGTTCCTTAATTGCAGTGCCCTAGATTGTAACTCAAAGTTCTAGATGAGATTGCAAGTGAGTTGATTTCTATATAATACATATAATGCAAATATTGTCAGTGCTGAAAGAATGAACTTTTTTTTTTCAGTCAGCTCGTGAAGTATCAGCTACACCCATTTGACAATCCTCTAGTGAAGGGAAAAAGGCAAAATAGTAATCAGAATTATATGATACTATAATCTCATACTGGATGTTTGAGTGCTATGAAAAGAAATATTTCCTAACTACTTGTGGAAGTTGTGATGTTGAAAATAAGAAAAATCATGAAAAATATTCAGAATGAAGGAAAAGTTTTGCATTTTATAAATTGCATTGTGCTGCTACTGTGCTAAGTGCAGTGACATTCGGCCTCTTTGTGTTTCCAGTATATTCAACCTCAATTTCATAGCAAAGTCAAATCCTCACATTGTACTAAAAGATATCCTTAAGTATCTACAAAATAATTAAGGTAAGAGGATCTTCTTCCAACTGTCACAGTAAATTTGGATTAAATGCTATCTGTCCAGCAAGCAGATTTTGCAATACTAAAATGTGTTAATGGCCCTGAAAGTTTAATTTTTTGAATGTCTGTTGAAAGAGATACACAGGATAGAGAGTATAATGTAATTAACATTCCAAGCTCTGGGATGTGCTGGATGTGGAGAGCACCTTCATACTGCAGCAAGTCACCTGCTTTCATGCAAAATACAGGTAATAGATAGAGATGCAGCTAATTGAGCTTATTACAAAAGCATTGGTTTGAAGCACAAAGAAATCACCTGCACTCTGCAAACGCAATGGGCACCTGCTCCTTTAGAGCATCCAATGCGAGCAGGGAAGAGAGAGCAACTGTAAGACACCACTGCCACACCGAGTCATCTACAGTCTGCTTCTGGCTGCCCAAGGAGCCAACTGTGAATTGGATTAATAGATCCAGAAGCAAGTTTTTCCCAGATCACAGCTGGTCTTGTGACCACATGCAACCCATCACATTATGAGGGAAGAGCACTATCTCCAAATTGGACTTTATATTGCATCCCATCTCCAAGTGTCATGACCTGTGGTTGATGTTCTCATACCCATCCTTACTGTGTTTGAATGAAGGATCTCAGCCTCCCCAACTTTATTACTTACATGCAAGTAACCAGTAAATACACTCCTATTGGTAGGTAAGAACAGTGGGGAAATGTTATTTCAGTGACACTTTCAGAAGACACGTATCTGAAGCCAAATCGGCATAAGGCAAACGGAAATTTTTTTAGTACTCTGAAATGGCTCCTTTGCTTAGTCACTCCACATACATTTACCCTCCCGCTGCTCTCGCTAGTATCTCCCTGGTATCTGCTTCACATTCAATATTGAGTTCCTTTAAAATAAGCTAAATTGGGAACTATTTGATGTCTCATGAATTAGCTATTTCTAACAGGAACATCATCCTGAAAAAAGCCTAGCCACCCGGGAAACTCTGTCAAATGCAGGAGACATCAAAGAGAAAACACTGCCTGCCGTCCCCTGCTCAGCTCAGCAAGTATTCACCCACCCAGGCTTCGCTTCTCTAAAGCTCTGGTTATTCTAGCACCAGCAGTCTACCAGAAAAGCAAATGCAGAAGGTTTTCCTGCATTCTGCACATCTCTCTGGAAAGCCTACAGTCCCTGGGCTACAAGGCAACTCTGCTGGAGACTACAAATCTCTGACATGCAGCAGCTACTCCAGCAATAGCCGTGATTTCACCAGAGAGATTCTTGATGCAGAATTTTGTCTTCTGCATTGCTTTGGCACACCTGTGATTATCTACCCACTTGTTGTTAACTAACACGTAGAGAGAACACATAAGCACTGCTGCGGGCACCAAGGACTTTTTGTCTTCATACTGCAAATGCATATTGAGGTGAACACATGCAGCCAAGGTAGCCGAAATAAATTCAGGTATCGCTGTTCCCTCCCACCTTTCAGTAAGTGAACTCAACACAATTTCAGGTGTGCTCTTTTACCATTTCTGTGCCCTACTTTCAGACAATAAATAGGCTATCTCAACATCTCTCTGGCTAGTGCTTACACCTCCTCACGGCTTGCTGTTTCACCAGTCTAGACTTCATTATGTGAAGCAGCAATGGCCTCTGCTAATCCTGTCAGGAAGTTTGTACAGACTCATGGCAACCTTGGAGCAATAATCTTGCAGCAGTTTGTGGCTGACATGAGCAAAACCCATGACTTTAACAAAGAAGAACATTGAGCAAACTGAAGTGTTTCTAAGAAGCTGCAGGAAGAAACAGGAGATAAGGAGGCTAGACATCAGTGTACAGCAAAGATAAAGCGATTATAGGAGGGGTACTCAGGAGTAATAAAACATATTTCTTTTTTTTCATTCAGTAGTAATTCCAGGTGGTCTCTGAGATTTCTTGGCATGACAAACCTCACACTGCTACTTACAATTCCCATTTGGTTATTTATCAGTTTAACTGTCAAAAGACATACAAAAATTTCTTCAGCAAAAACAGATGGTCTCAGCCCCAGTGCATGAACTAAGAGGTCTTTCTTTCATTGCAGTATCTGCAATATCACATCTTGTAAAGTTGCAGTGGCAGCAAAGAGGATTTGAATGGTTGAAAAGTCAAATTATCCAACTATTCCTTCTCTTGTAATAATCTCAATGTGCATGCACATGTAAAACAAAGGAATGACATTCTTTTGAGTAAAAAAATCAAAAAATTCTCTACTATTTAATTGTAACAGTGTCTACATATACAAGAAAAAATAAAAAAAAAACCAAGTTTTCTTTCTGGAACAAATATTCAACCTGTCAAGAACAGAACGTGGTATCAGGATTCTGAAGCATGGACAAAATGACAGACCAGCAGAGGGAATCCGATAACAGATTAATGAGATGTGCTCTATTCAGTCATAAAGTACTTCAAATAAGAAACAAGGAAATGGGAAAAAAAGAGAGAGAAAAAACAGTGGAGAGAAAAAAGCTGCTTTTTGAGCCTCCTGTGAAAAATGACTGATACAGAATTTTACAGAGAAATTTCAGATACTCTGTGTGGCAAGAGCCAATGGAATGAACTGGAATACACTTTGAATATATTTGGATAGTTGGATAATACATTTGAATATATTTGCCCTCACATAGTCATGAGCAACATTTGTTACGTGATAGTGGGGGCACTCACTCTATTTGTTTGGACTGACACTAATTGAAGGCAACTATATACCCACCA
The DNA here is from genome assembly GCA_013400055.1 of Nycticryphes semicollaris. Lineage (NCBI taxonomy): Eukaryota > Metazoa > Chordata > Aves > Charadriiformes > Rostratulidae > Nycticryphes > Nycticryphes semicollaris. The sequence continues at coordinate 495,481 of VXBJ01000127.1, read as the reverse complement.
TTTTAAAAACCATCAGATGTGCACTTCTACAGAAAGCAACAGTCCAAAAATGCAATCAATCGCACATTTTCATATCTCTGCCAATCTGCTGAAGAGGAATCCCCATCTGGCAGGTAATACAGATTAGATTTGTTAGATTTGTTGATTTTCTACAAGCCCGTTCTGACTCAGAACAATAATGATGACTCTGTGACTATGCCACATATTTGGTGTTCCCCTTTGATTTCTCATTCCATGGTGTGCAACAACATGGTGCTGTATTGCACTGAGCAGCACCTATGACCAACTTACAGCATCTAGGCCAACTCCTGCGTGATCAGTGTACATGTAAACTGCCTGTTTAGCTGCTGGCACACAACCCCCAGTGTGAGGATCACTCGGGAAGGGAAACAAGTGACTGCTGGCCTTTCCAGAGGAATGAAAACCTCTTTACAATTCCACTGTGGTGAGCAGCAATGAACAGGTCCATGGGACATCTTTGTATCTTGTCTCATTTCAATATTCCTACCATATATACTGACAAATATGCTTCAGGATTCTACAGATTTGCCTCTAAAGAGCTATACAATAGGAAATGTATCTTTCCTAAACATATTTGTTTGAAATAGTATGCATGCAATACTTATGAAGCTGCCTGAACAGCTTGGAAACTTCATCTATTCCAGTCCTACAATAATTCTGGGAAAATTGTCATTGTTGACAACTCAGGAAAAAATACAGCATTAATTGCCTCATAAACCTCACCAATTATGGTGTCAAATGCACACGTTCCAGCACTTAATGTTTAACAAATGCTGAGTTGCCATTTTTCAGAGATTATCCTGTTCCTCTGACAGTAACAAATTGCACCAGGGAAGTGACTCAGGCGAGTACAACCTACTGCATTTGGAGTGGAGCTCTGGTCATGCGAGTCGCAAGAGTCAGGGTGAGGACAGTGGTATGGAACAATCAAGGATTATTGTCCATACGACAGCACTCACATGAAGATAAAACATAATGCAATGCATTCCATGTTCTACAACACCTCAGAACATCAGCAGCTCTTCAGCCACATCTCACTCATAGGAAAAAGGCACATGGATCATCATCATCAGTATTACTCTTTATAAAAACACAGCCTCAGATGAAAGAGGTAGTCATTGTCTTTAAGATACTCCAGGAGATATTTCAGTAGCCTGTCTCACACATGCAACACTACGGCACTTTTAGCCGCACAACCAAAGTCCAGTTTAACTACCCAGCAGGATCTGCCCTGCAATATCTGGCTATTAAGATAGAACCCCAAATGAGAATCTTGAATATTATACCTTGTGCCTATGAAAATGACTGTTTCCTGAATTTATGAATATAAAAAAAACGGGGGAAAAAACACAGTAAAATCTATAAATATTTACCTACTTTACATAAATTCCATTTTAATTTACATTTAGGCTGGTTTATTTTTTGTGAAGAAAATGGCAAGATTTCTGATAAAATTGTGAAAGTTAGAACAATTCCTTTGAATTTTAAAGACATTTAATTCAAGAACATTAGGTCTTTTTCCTTTCTGAGATCTCAATCACAAAACTTTGCCACTTCTAAAGAATTACTTCAGTATTTGTCAATTTGGCCTAAATTTGGAAATGAAAAGGGATAATTCAGAAGACAAAATATACAGTGACAAGAAACCATACAGAAAATAGAGCCTGGTGTGAGGTTCAGCACAGTTACTGGTTAGAAAATCTGGATGGTACCAGACTGTGGAAATGCATGAATTAACATATTAGAAGAAAAAGGCATCATATTTGAAACTCTTTAGCTCTCCTAGTTATTTTTAGGTACTTTTAAAAATAGTTTTCTTGGTCAAGAGTCTTAATTTGAAAACAAATAATACCAGTTCTGATCAATGAAATAAAAACGCCATGACTTTATAGAAGCACAGTTAAGGAAACTGAAATACTGCTGCATTTCAAGTTCACGTATAGGAAATCAAATAAACATACATAGTGAGACTCCTGGTAGATTCTTATTTGTTGCCATTGTTATTTTTTCACATAAAAATTGCCTTGGCTGTAAACGTAAACTTAAATTTAAAAAATGAAAAGAAATAGCACATTTGCTCCTGTCTTGCATCTCATACTGTTTTATTTATGGATTTTTTTTAACCTCACAAGTTTAATGGAATTTTTACTGTGACTTTATAGCTGTTTGATTTATAATACATCAAACAAGTCAAATCAATCAGCAAAGGCTTAAAAATCAGCACAGGTTGATATGGCTCCTTTAAAACAAATCATTACAGCTGTTAGAACTCAAACATACATAACAAGGATTGACCACTAGCATGAGTTATTTTAAAATCGCATTTTCTTGGTAAGAAATGCTGCCCTTTGTATATATCTTTTCAATGATCTAATAAAACCATCTGCAAAAGTACAACACAAAACATAGTTCTTCCTCTTAAAGCTCTTTAAATATTCTACACTGTTCTTTTAAAGAAACCTACCCATATTCTCATTTCTATGGAAAGTTAAATCTCTTTAAATACTCTATACTGATATTTAAATACACTGTACTGTTCTTTTAAAAGAAACCTATCCATATTCTCATTGCTATGGAAAGTTAAACCAGACTTTTAATTGGCACAGCTCTGTCATTAATCTTTAGTAGTTATTCCTATTATGCTATAAATATAACACATACACAATAAACATTGGTTTTAAGTCAGAAAATGTCTGTTCTGTTATAAAAGGATCTAAATTATAGACAGCACAAGGCAGCGTAACTGTGACCAAAACCAATTTAAACTCAGACTTCTAAGATTACACTTAAAGAAGTCACATACTTGTAAAGACCCTTGGAAAGGATATTTGAAAACCCCAGTCGAGGTATGCAAGAGGAACAAGCCCTCTGAGGCTTCTTCCCATATTTTTAACCCCTTTCTGCCAGTGATTTCCATGCTGTGTGAAACGAGGCACTAGGAACACGACAAACCACAAGATACTGTTCAACTTTGGAAACAGCGGGTGCACAAAGATTGTACATGTTGCTTGTCTGAGATAAATTGCCTGGTACTTTTTGACCAGCTTCTAAAAAAGCTGGAGAGTCTGCACTCTGGAAGCAGCAAGTGCTTGGCACACTAAGCCAGTAGGAATACTCAGGAAAACAGGACAAGGCAGTTTACTTGGGGAGGCTCTTTTATCTTACAGATAAGTAAATCTTGGCAGAAAAAGAGGCATATATACACTATGTATGGGAGACCATTAGCCAGTTTTAACAGGAAGAAAAAACAGCAGATAATTTTGTACCTGAACGGTATGCATATAGGAATTTATGAATGGAAGTTATATGCAAGCACTGAGATTTATTCTACTCACTTGTTATTAGGATCGATACACCTAATTTGTTATACTAAAATGAACATTTTCGTAAGCTAGAACTACATTTTGATTGTTATCAATTTAATACAAATGCCCAACAAAAAATGTCGTTTTGAATAGCCTACATAATCGTGAATATTTTATGTATGTCCTTGGAAGAGTCTCAACCACCAGCTAAGGTCATCCTGAGAAATAATGGCACTATACAATAAATAGTAAAAAGAATGATTCCCCATCAATTCAGTACAACAGATCCACTTTATAAGACATTACGAAGGACAAAACCAATGACATTTCCTCCAGAAGACATCTCCTTCCATTCTAAGCAAAACACGAATTAATAGCATCCAGAACGCCATTAAGCGTTATATAAAATTGCAAAATATCCCTGCATTTTTCTGCATTTTTCAAAATATCCCTGCACCACCATCCAGACACAGTTAATAATAACTCACTATAATAATAAAAACACTCAGTCTAGAAGAGAGATGTGATTTTTTGTACCTGAGTCTGACCAGTGTTCATTGGTTCTCCCTACAGCTATAGCAGAACCAGTTACAGAGACTCTGAATGTGCAGGTAGGACAAAGATCTGATCTTTAAGGTCCCTTCCAACTCTAACCATTCTATGATTCGAAGATTCTACAGCATAGTTTTGCATAATTACAAATAGCTTGGTTGTCTTGTATTTTACTCTCTCTCACTGAAGCTGGTTTGGGTTTTGATCAATTTTTGTCCCCCGAGGAACAATGTTTGGGCAGAATCTGTGTCAATTCTTCAGTTCCTGGCAGATTCTTCCTCTCTGTCTTCTCGAAGATGATCATCTACCCTGCACATATGTTTACTTAGAGCTTTTGTTTGTTTCTGGAAACAGAAAGTGCTAATGAATAACAGAAAGTAGGTGGAAAGAGAAGAGTGTACTGCTGAAATTAGTACCAGCCTGTGTGGTGGTGTCATTAGGTAATTAAAGAGAGCAGCATTTGAATTATCTCTGAAATTCCAAAACCCCCTTGTTCCCAGGCTGTCAGACTCTTGCAGTGCATTGCTGCCTGCCCTTTCCCCTAGCATCCACATTAACATCATAATTTTTACTCAAGCAGAAGTCAGAAGCCATATATACAGAAAATGTTGCTCCCATTCTCGCAATGTCCCAAGAAGCTACAAAGTTTTGCAATTCATCAGTTTTTGAAAAATGAGCATGAGATGAAACATGATACAATTATGAAACAACCACCATTTCAACACCCAGCTCTAGTCACTTCTTTCCAACATATACCAAGTTATTCCAGTCTACTCTGACTCATCTCAGAGGTTTTCTCCAAGATGCTATTAAATTTTGCTATTAATACACATTTTAAAATCTTCACTAAGGAATGTATAAGGATTTCTTTTGTTTTTAAGAAAGCTCTTCTCAGAAGTACTTTTATCCAGGTAGATGCAAAAAACCCACAGAACATGCACATTTTCTCCATTTTTAAACTTCAGCCATCATACTCTCACTTCAGTTTTAGAACAGTTTTGCACACGATTCCCAAAGCTGACTGTTACAACCCCAGTGTCACTGAAATTTATACTTTAAATTCATTTCTAGGAATAAATTAAATGAGTACAACACACACTTTAATCACTGATTTCTCAGAAACATAATGTAGGAAGATAAATAAATTATTGATGAGTAGAAGAAGAGAAAATGGAATGGTAATCACATGAATATTGGTGGCGTCACATTTTGCCATAAAGAATTTAATCCTTGTTTTGGCACCTGGTCACATCCAAAGAAGCTCATATAAAGGAAGGCACACTTATGTGACTTTCAACACTAGAGCTACTAGATATACTATTTTCTTATTAGAAAGATATTCTGCTTATCAGTGACAGTGAAACAGTGCCAAAATAATAACCAAGTTCTTGTATTCAATTTTGAAAGATTTTTAACTCCTGTCTCACAACATGAATATACCTCCGTAATACAGTGAACTCAGAGGCAACAGAAATTTTGTAGGAAAGAAGGAGAGTATGCATGCACCAATGATTTCTGGAAGCAATAATTTTGCTAAAAAAAAAATAGGCATGTAAGACTAGCAATTAAAGGCGTTAAGTGGTGAAAATGGTCATCAGCTCTTCTGATTGGGATCTCAGTGTATGTCTGAGAAAGAAACAAAACTGATTTGACTCTTCTAACATTTTAGATACTCTGGTTCTGAATCAATTTGTAAAAGAGCAAGTGGATAAAAGTCTCATTATTTCTTTCTAGGAAGTTTTCACTACATAATTACGTCCTAAGTGCTAGTGAACAAGCCAGACTATGACGGGAGTAAAGTGAATAGACTGAAGGGAGCTTTAGCAGCTAGTTATATGATTGAAAATGTAAAAAAACTTCTGAATTTACTCCATTCTTAAACAAAAGAAAAACAAAAACCCCAACCAAATAAAAAAAAGCCACCCCCCAACAAAAAGCCCCTCTGTAATTATAGATATATTTTGTATCTTTTGTCTTTGCCTTTTTTTCTCCCTTTTCATTTGAAATAATTTATCTTTTTAATGAAGTTGTGGGGATTAATTTACTAATATTTAAGTGTTGCAAACAATAGCTCTCTTTCTTAAAGTTTACTAAACATTAGGGTCTGCTAAATCGTATTATTTCTTTTTAAATGCCTGATGTCTTGTAACTATTGCTGTTGCACACTCGTCTATTACTGGTGTAGAATACACATCCTCCAACATACCTCCATTTTCAGAGGTACTTCTGGCTACTTCCAAAGCCATTAGTATTCTTGATGTCTCTTCTCACCCCTGATAACCGTGATAAGGCACTGTCATGTTCACTGTTGCTCTTAGCTTTTCATTTTTAGATCATGCATCACTGCTGAATCCCTTTGTTAAGGCATCTATGCTTTTAAGGCTTTAAGTCTATCACCTCAGCAACCATACATACAAATTGCAAGGAAAAAAAGTCTGCAAATATAACAGATTTGTCAATAGTTTGCTTTAGCATATTCCCCCCAAATATTGTTCTTTTCTAGGGATTTTAAGATTGGACAATGAAAGAAAAATAAGAAGAAATGTAACATGAACTTTAAATCCATTTAGCTCATTTTCTAAGGGCATTTTTTTTCACTTGGTGATGTGAAGTAAAACCCTGAGTTAAATGACGGATAACAATTAAGAGGCTACTTACTCAAAGAAGACACAAAGTATTTAGAATGTATAGAGTTCTTCTCAAAAAAATGGTGGCTAGAGCTTTCTGCTCTATGATTTTTCTTGAGACACTCATGACCAAAAGACAAGCATACAAAATCTTGTGTTATGCTGAGGTTCCTATGGACAGGTTTGTACTTGGGCAGCGTGAATTGTACACTAAGTGAGGCTTTGGTCGTGGAATGCTGATTAACTCAGAACTAAAGACATACTGCCACACTTGCCTGGGACAATGTAGCAGAGGAACCAAACAGAAACAAAAATGGACAGTATTTTGTGGCATTGGAACGAAGGTTTTCTGCTGGAAAGAGCCAAAAGATGAGGTGTAATAGAGAAAAGTAGGAAAGTCTTTTTCATACCATTTCAGATCTATTTCAGACATCCATGCATCATGTAAGTGAATACATACACATACACCAAAAAAAAAAATAGGCACGCATGCTCAGATTTCCTTAAGTAAATATGAATTAACCTTGACAGATTTAATTCTGTCAAAAAAAAATCAAATATATACAGATGTTTTTTGCTCCCTCAGAAAAACCCCTTTGGAAGATAATGCTTGTGAAGACACTAGAAAAGTTCTGCACGTGGTTTCCTCCTGTTCATTCTCTGAAGTCAGTTACTTTCCTTGTGGTTTTATTCCTTTAGTTCATTCTCATCACCTTTCTTCATGGCAATCGATAATGCAGATCATGAGTATTTGTCAAGCAAAGTCTACTCGGAAAGAGGTAATGCTTGATTTCATCAACTTGCCATTTTATTTTGTAATTCTCTGTAGTTATTGTCACATTTAATCTTTTGACGAAGTCTCAGGAATACAAAACCATAGAATTGTAGAAGAGTTGGTTGGAAAGGACCTTTCAAGGTCATCTAGTCCAATCCCCTGCAATTAGCAGGGACATCTTCCACTAGGTCAGGTTGCTCAGAGCCCTGTCCAAACCAGCCTTGAACGTTTCCAGAGATGGAACACACACCACCCCTCCGGGCAACTTCATTGTAAAAAATTTCTTCCTTCTACCTAGTCTCAATCTACCCTCTTTTAGTTTAAAACCACCCCCCTGCCCCTCCTTGTCCTTTTGCAATGCAGCTGCTGAAAAGTTTATCCTCATCTTTCTTATAAGCCCCCTTTAGGTATTGAAAGGCCGTTACAAGGTCTACAAGGTCTCCCTGGAGCTTTCTCTTCTTCAAGCTGAACAACACCAACTCTCTTAGCTTGTCCTCTTAGGAGAGAAGCTTTAACTCTCTGATGATCTTTGTGGCTTCCTCTGGACTCACTCCAACAGGTCGATGGCCTTCAGAGGACTCCAGAGCTAAATGCAGTATATAACCTCCCTTCTTCATACATGCAGTGATTCCTATTTAGGATTGGTGATTCCTATTTAGGATGCTACCACAAAGATATTTTCAAAATACTGAATGGATCATGTCAAAATACTTAAGAAGAAAGGCTTATGTGCCTAAAATCTTCTCTGCTATAAGCTTTGTCTTGGTTATGTCCTTTAATCATAAGAGCCATAGCAACGTAAGTGCGCATCTTCTTTGTGCGCTTTATCCTATGACGAAGCCAAGTGGTGAGGAAGCACAGAACATGCTGCTGCTGTGCCACAGGATAAATGGGCTTGCCTGCACTCGCCTGAGTCAGAGCAGCTGCCTGGGAGAGAACTGGTAGTTCGATACAGAAGCTGCCAGATCATGTCAGCTCAGCTGCAGTCTGCACCCTGCCCGTGTTTGAGATCCTTTCAAAACAAAGGATGGGTAGGAAAAAATAAGATTGATTGCCTTGGAGTTGCATACAGCTGTAGATCCCACAGACTTGACTGGTGTTTAGACAAATATTCCATATTATCTCACTGGGGACACAAGGAATTGCATTTCTTTTTCCATCAGTTCTATCTTGTTTTATACCAAGTCTGTAGGTTCCTGGGTCTGTCTCCACAGGACTCTATTGTCCTGATCTAAAGATGATTTACAGGTAGTGAGGATAATGTTATAGCAACAATACAAGCCTCACGTTTCCTTCTTTCGTGTCCTAATGCATAATAAAATATGCTTTATGGCTCTGATCAAAAGCTTATATAGTTCCATGGTAATATCTAGTGACTGCACTTGACATTTCAAGAATATGTCATGTTATATCTGTCTTTCTTTAGATTAAAGAAGTACCAACTATCCAACCGGAAATACATGCATTAGTAAAATGGGGCCAAAACTGATACTTATAAAAAAAATGTTTTTATTGTTGTAATGTTCTAAATTCAAGCAATTAAATTATTCATGCCCATCAGAAAACTATCCCAATTCAACACCTGCAGTCTCTGCTTTTTAACACTCAGTTTACTAGTGATAGAGAAAGAAAACATTCCTTCTTGTGAAATATTCAGATACCTCAGATGCCTAATAAAAATGCAGGTATATTATCTCCATGTTACTTATCTTGAAAGGAGGATGATGTTGAGACAATAAACTGTGTAAAAATAAATCCCCTTCTGACAATCCACAAAACAATGGGAAATGTATTCATCTCCATTTGCCTTACTTACAGGCAGTAAAAACTAATAGACAACATAGTCATCAGAATTACTTTGTCCCAATTCCGCAGAGGTTTAGCTAATTCTTTTCAAGTCCATTTTATTAGTCAGGAAAAAAAATTAAGTCAAATCCTGATTTAATAAGTGGTGGATTTGAATAAATTACTCCAGTTCTGTGTTCATTGAACTTTAGACAAATTGTTCCACAATCCATTGCCAAGCAACTGGAATATATCCTTAGGAAGTTCAACAACATACTTCTATTAAATTGGTAGGATGTACAAACAGTTTATTGGAATCTTCAGGCTTGCAAAAGATTTACAAAAAAAAGTTTTCCTCATTAATTCTATCAGTCACCTATAAATTAGAAGCTTAATAAATTGACAGAATTACATTTGATTTGAAAACATTTGTATTTCTGATAATGTCTTTGCCCAGGATGCTGATGATATTTTAAGACTGTTGACAGATTACAACCCTATCTTTAGCCTGAGACAACTAGAGGAATTAAAGGCAACCTTTCTTACAAATGCATACACCCTGAAAAACTGTTAATATAATAGAGATTCGTATCTAAAAAATTATATTTGGGTACAGAAAAAACTCACAACTTCTTTTTAGAAATGTATTAGCATGTCTCAGGTATATTACCTTGCACCTTTGACCCACTGTAGCACAAACATGGGAATCACTGCACCGTGAGAATGTCTGCATGAATTGGAATGAAAAAATTTCCAACAATTTTAAGTATTGAAAAAAAGGGTTCTGCTGAAATAAGGCTTTTGGATTAATTTTTTTTAAAGAGAAAATTTGGGAAAGTTTTCATTTTATTATCCATCTGGAAACAATCCTCCTAACTCTCTAGAGAGAAATGAAATTTAGGAGCTTCCCAGCCGTATCTGTATTAAATTATTACAGCCACATTTACTGAAAGTTTTCCTATTTTCATTCACCGTTTGGATAATATGAAAATTTTATGTTAGTCTAAAATCTTTTAAAACTTTAAAATCCCCATTCCTTACTGCTTTACATACCACAAACAGAGTTTCTGGTTTTGACTACCAGGCTTCCAGGGGAGTACATCAGGAAATAACAATCCTTCAGCTCTTTCCAGTAAAAAATTCCTACATATAGGAATAATGGGAAAATTCAAGTTGAATCAGTTCTCTTAACTCTGGATTTTGAAAAGTTAAACAGTTGAAGTCATTCCACATTACTTTTTGTAACTACAGGATTACAGAGGGGTAAAAAGTTCAAGCTCAGTCCACTGGACCCACTCCATTTTGCAAAAATAGCCAATTTAGAGCTATTATGAGAAAATAACTTTCATTAAGCTTTCATCATTTGTAGTCTACTACATACCATCTCAGCTTTCTAAAATGTCAACATCTAAAAGTATCATCATTCTTCATTATGCTGGAGGGAAAAAAAATAGATCAAATGGAAATGAAGAACTATCACTTTGCTTTTGGATAAGCAGAGAACGCTGAGTATAATTTCATAGCAAAAATGAGGATCTAATGCTTTAGCACTTACAGTTACTCTAACTATTTATAATAACGGAGGCAAGAACATAGTTGAATGTAAAAATTCTATATATTTGATGGCATCTCTCTCCTATCATCGTTCATGTAAACCTTATTAGGCCGTCATTTTTTTCTGGTCAAGGACTATAACACATTTATCACCCAGTACTACCCAAGAAATGTTTATGAAAGAGCTTTGCATATCACTGTCTGACAGACATACCCCATTTGTAGTATTTTTTGGGCTCTGATTTACAAATGCAGGTGGCTAAAACTGTGACTTCCATAAAAGCTCCATTTTGTAGGCTCTAAAGCTCATGTAACATTCAGTGAATCACAGAAAACTTCTGAAAAAGGAAAGGTATTAATGGAAGCCAAAAATCAGTGCCTGTTTAACATAATATGAGATAAATCATAGTGGTTAAGCTGCCGATTCACAAAGATGGGAATGCTAAATGAAACAAAAGGAGAGGAGCAGGCTACTTTGCTTTGGACAGAGACACCATTAATGAAGGTAAGCTACTCCTGCTTGAGAGTCTGTCCTTGCTCTCAGCTTTCTCCAGAGTCACCAACTTCAATGAGATCACTTGCAGGAGCAGAGATTCACTAAATAAGACTGATAGAACCCTTGTCTCTTAAAAATCTAGCAACTTCTAAAATGAACTTTGCCAACTTTGCACGGAAATTTAGAGATAAGTCAGTCCCCACTGTTTTACTTCTTTTTTTTTTCTAATTTTTACTTCTAAATATTCAATACATAACATTTTCCTGATTAGGAAGAATGAAACAAGACAAGAATTGGGTTTTTCATTTAATTCACCACTGAAATCACTGAAATCTCTCCACAGATCTTAGAGGACTGAATATATGACTTTATATGAAATTTTATTTGATTTAAGTATATCCATTGAGAATTATCCGAATGCAGGATGTTTGATTGTTACTTTATGTGATATATCTAAGCTTCAGAAACAGTTTATGTTACTGTAACAGGGCTCCCTGAAAAATATATCCTCTTGGAAAATTTTCAGCAGGAAATCCGCTACTAAGCTTTAATGCTGTCTGATGCAAGAAGACTTATTTAATGTATTAAAGATCTGTCTGTTGCAAAGATAATTTTGAATTCCAAACTTTAAGTATTCCTCAAACTCTATAACTAATACCTCTATTTAGGAAAATCTCAAGATTATGCCAATTCTATTTCTATTTTGTAAAGCCAAGGAAATATTTAAATATTCACTTAAGTGCCAATCAGGAATCCAGGCTGATCTGTCCAGGAAATGTATTTCCTAAACCTGTTGCACTTCAGTTATCCTGGAGATGTAACTCTCAACCCAGGGGTTTAGCTGTCTGTGATCCGAGGCTTAGCTTTGATGCACCGTAGCCGGGTGACCTGGGCTCTGGTTACTGAGAAAATTTATAAGTTGTTAGGAAGAAAGTGTGAGAAAATAAGGTACAGCCAAGAAAAAAAACCAGTAAAAACAGAGTAGGACAGTAGTAGCTACTGGCTCAAAGATATAAGAAGAAAAATACTGACATGACAAGGTATGAAATCTGACGGGGCAGGGGCTGGGGGAATGGGGACAAGGGAGTAACAACGTAGAAAGATGGTAGCTCAATACCACTGCACTGCAGCCTGTCCCAAGAAGCAAGGGTGGCTGGGCTTTCCCCACCCAGGTGAGGACTGCTGGCCAGTAAAACCTCACTGCATGCAGGTTTGGGACTGGTGAGCATATTAATACCTAACCTTGGCTTGTTGCCTTTAGCTCTGCTGTGTCTGAATTACCCAATAAATATGTACTTATGTTGGTTGAGAATATTCTGCTTGTAGAGTCTCTTTTTATGAAAGTTGCCTTCTTTCAAGCAGCTCAACATATTATACCATCAGTTCAGTGTATATATGATCTAATGTTCCCCTAATATTTTCTTACATATTCAATAGGAAATAACTTTGAGTATTTACAGTTCCTAAGTGCCTGGATATTTAGAAGGTTATCCAAGATAATTCACCAATTGTGTTTAGAATTTCTTTTTCTTTGGTGTTTAAAAATGTGAGAAAAATTTTACACGTGTTAATTGTAGCTGATCTAGACTCCTGCAAAGGTGAGAAGGTGCAAACTAAATCTGCACAAGCAGAACCTTCTTAGACTGTGTAAGAAGCACATGCATGTTCAAAGAAGCAGATATTAGAGACAGACTGCTTCAGTACACAAAAAAGAAGGAAAAAAGATAAATGTTCTTAGGCAGCAGTTGCATAACAACTGTTGGTCCTGTCCAAAATATCCATTCTTGTTAACCATCAAGGACTCCCCATAAAACTGCAGATTGAAATGTTGAAATGGTTGAAATAATTTCCTTCTCTTCAAGATCATTATTTTTGACCAAGCTTTCACATTACCTCCATGAAACTCAATCTTCTCACTGGCGTGGCTAAAAAAATTATATAAAACTGGGAAAACTGGAAACACAGCACACCTACAAGAGTGTATCTAGAACAGTGCCAAGAGACAGTACCTTGGCCCTTCCATCCCTTTTACATCATATGCAAAAGAACCGTTGCCAATCTTCTGTTTGAATGATCAGCTTTGTAAAGCCTGCAAGTTTTGCCGAGACAGTTAGCTATTTCTTTCCCAGCATCAGCTATTACATCCTGATTTATTCTTTTTATTTTGTTCTTTATATTTTTCTCCTCTCTTGCTGTATAACAGTTGCATTTAAACGTTCTCTCAAAGGCCATAACTCTAAGTCAAGGATTTATAGATGTAACACACAAAACAAATAAGGAATAAATACTATGTTTTTTAACATGACCGCCCGCATATATCAAACGTTTTGCAGCAGAGCCTGTAAGGAATGCAGCGGTACATAGTAGGACAGATTAACATTAGTCCTGTCCTTTGAATACAACTCCATTTTCTTCTATACAACTAATTGCAAAGAAGTTGTAACAGAAAAGTACCAAAGCCTCTAGCACTGAATCTTGCTGCACCCCAGGAAAGGGTTTGATCACAGGGAACATACCAAAAAGAAATCAGAAATGGTAATTAAGAATATAGACACTTTCAGCAAGTGTGGGGCAGAGACACTGATCATCAGATGCTAAAAACTGTGCTATTAAAGAAGAGATTGAAGAACAGAGATTTACTATGAGTGAAATGCTGACAAAGCTGCCTTCAAGGAGGGGCTGAGATTCCAACTAAGGATGACAGAAGATGTCTCATTTCTTGTATAAAAAATTGCATTTCACTGATATCTCTAACAAAGATCTACAAGTACTCTTAAGAATGAGAACCCCAGCTGACAAGAAATGTTTTTAAAGTTGTACTACCTGCCAGCCAAACATTTATTTACAAGAGAACACATTTATTTACGAGATCATTGCTGTGATGCTAAGAGAAAGAACTGTGAACATATGGTGACTACGCCAAAGTGTTGCATCCCGAGAAGAGGTGCAGAACCCAGGAACATTACTAAGGACAGTGATAAAAGTTCTCTTGAAACCCTGTGGCCATGAAAACACAAATAATCCAGCACATGGGTGGACAGTATCTAAGACTTAGTCTTTCCTCCAGCAGCTAAGGTACTGATTCTTACTTGTTCAAGTTTCAAACTAATTTATTAGTCCCTATGTATCAGCGTGATTTCTCCATTCCCCGTGCACTTACAGGTTCTTTTGTCAGCGAGACATGTTTTAATCACTAGTTACAGAAATAGCTAGTAAGTATACACAGCCATCAAACCTGTCCTTTGATCTGATTTCCTAGATCACTATGTCTTTACTCAGTGTTTCTCCCTGTGAGCAGTGTAAATGTAGCATTAGGGACAACTGTTACAGTCTTTAAAGGTGCTTTGAAGTCCAGCGAACCCCATGAACAGCATTGCTGGAGCTAATGAAAAGTTTCCAGATGTAGCACTAACACTTACAGCAGAAATCTATTTGAGATTCACAAATGCATTCCTGAAAACTCCTACTTAAAGATGAAAATGTGGGGGAAAAAAAAGAGAACTCTTTGCAATTTGTCATATAAAATTCAGAATAAGAAGCTTTCTGAGTGTACTGTATATTTCAGCTTTAATAGGCTAAAGACAGCATCCTCAAAAGCTTTTCCAATAGGGAATGACAAAAGGGAATACTTGCTAAGTGAATCCAAAGAACCCCTTTGCTTCTGGTAAATAGGAGAACTCATTTTCTTTTAAACAAGAAGAAACACAAAATGAGAAACAAAATTGGATAAACAAAATATCTGTACTGAACTTTCTGCTACAGTAATCCTTTATGATAATTTAAAAGATAGTAAACAGAATGAAAACAAGGTTAAAAAAATGTAGTCTTGAAGCAAGGCAATCACTCATCTGCTTTATATTGATATGGATTAAACTTATGTATGTTTGGGAGCTCTGAAAACAGCACAGCATTGAACAGGTATTAGTTACTCACATACCAGGGAGAAAAAACTGTTCATAGCAGGAAAGGGAAAACTCCTCTTGCATTGCTTACTCCAATCCATAGCAAATGATAATTTCTTTTGTAAACTTGCATACAATTCACAATCTGGGCAGATGAACTTCCAAGGAAAATTTTTAAAACTGCAAATTTTGAGCATTTTTTAAGCTAAGGAATGAACAAATTGAACCTTCTCTTTGTTTGCTTTTGGAATCTTCTCCAACTTTGAGCATTGGGGATAAAAGTAAAAATTGGAAAAAAATAAAAAAGCAAGGACAGCAGCAGCCCATTTGAGAGCAAGTCCATCTTTGATAAATTACAGAATCAGTCCTTGCAGGCTGGTGCAGTGACAGCTACAACACTGGAACCAGCACTCACCTGTGCCCTCCTGCAACCATGATTTCCATCATGTTTACAGGAGATCCCTCCATGCTCATTTGGCACAAACATAAACTTACAGAGTTAGTATTATAAGCCCTCCTTTCTCAAAGATGCTTGGTGATCCCCAAGAATCTCCTCTTCTGTTCAAACAGGCCCCCGAAGGGCTGAATCCTATCCCTGAAAGGATAAACCTCTGGCTACCTGCTGACACAGTCTGTTTGTATAAAAGGTAAGACCATAGAAAGACTTCCATTAATGGTCTTAAAGGTCTTCCTTTTTTTTCTCCTTTAGTATTCCTATCATAAGATAAAAAGGGGTAAAAAAAGTTCTGCAATATACTGCAATGTACTTCTTGTAGTACAGTCCAGCTTAGTGAAGTATTACAGGCAATGGGGTATGCCCTTCAAAAATCTTTATGGAACGTTATTTGTGAGATACATCACAGAAGAAAAAAAAAAAAAAACAAAAAAACCATGTATTTAACTAACACTTTCTTTGCTGTCCAATCTATTTTAGGAAGTTCTTGCCCTATGATTTTGCTTTCTGCTCTTGAATTTTACCAGCAGTCCCTGAGTTCCATCCCCAACAGCTGCTGTGGTTCAGTGATTTTCTGGCTGTTTTCTGACTTGTGAAAAGGAACTTCATTCAATTATCAATCTCTAAACCTTGCCATCTAAATCTACTATGTCAAACTATACTTCATTTTATCTTTTTAAAACTACATGTTAAATAACAGCCATGCAGAGAAAAGATTCATCAATCTCTGTATCATGTCCCTAATAGTGACCAACAAGGGATGGACCCCACAACATACTGCGCCAGATTTTTCCCTCAACTTTCCTCAGCTTCTGACTCAACTGTTTCCTGAATAAGAGCCAGTATTTTGTATTAAAGTTCCCAGTGCATTTTTTTTATCATTTCAACTCATGTAAAACATGTCCTCAAAAATACTACCTGGCAAAGAAATCCCAGAGCTTAACTAAAGCTGGGAATTTTTATTATTCTGAACTTTCCAGATGCTAGCATAACTTGATGCTTTCCACTTTTGTTTTGGAAAACAGTGATTAGGTGCTCCCCAGACTCATCTCCCACTGCACACGTGGGTTTGCAGAGCTGCGCCACATCACATCTCCGTTCAGGTACTGTGTGTTCAGTTTGAAGAGCTCACTTTCACGCAGTCACCCCTCAGACAGTCGCAGCTCCATGCCTCTAGTCATTCTTTCTACTTGCCTGCAAGGTCTTATTCTACCACCCTTTTTCAAGTCTCCAGTAAAAGCAGTAACAAGTGCCTCAGGCAGCACCATTTCTTAAGACAGTGCTGTTGTAGAATGATTTGCAGTGTGTAGAGCTGCACATTCATGAAGCCTAGCCTTGCTGACGGCTGTAAGTGTAAATTTTTGCAAAGTTACTTCTGCAGAAATAGCATATCTTGATGTACGCAAGCCTTGGCATGTCATTTGCTCAACCTGATTCCCTTTGATCATGCACACAATTGAGTGGTTCATGACCAGTACAAGGTGCCTCCTTTGACCGCAGAGCCCCAACATTCAGCAGTGCTCTGCAATAACCCCTCCTGCTTTTAGTACAGCAATGATAGAGCTTTTTGTTTGGTTGAGTTTTTTGCTGACACTTCTCTGAACTGTTTAGCACATAGCTGATATCTCACAGACATATTATTTGATGTGTGGCATAATTAATGCTGGTGTTCACTATTTCCCTTAGTTGTGTTCTTGTATCATGAGGAAGAGACAAGTCCCTTATTCTTTACTTCCTAACTCTCTCCAAGACAGAGCTGACATGAATGTTGCAGAGGCAGTTGCTGTCCCACACAGTGTGAGCAACAGAGGAATGTCACTGACACAGGAAGTCCTTCTTTCATAATTAGTATACAGAGAGAGGGTATTGATTAGTAACAATTTTAGTAAATGTTTTCTGGACTCATATTGAGACAAAAAGATTGAACAAATTATTTTCAGGGTACTTTAACTCTTTGGGCTTCCGAACAATCTAACATATCAGTTAGATCCAATTTATGGATACTCTAAAACCAGGAATCTTAAATATGCTTATCCTGAGAAGATGCCCCTTTTTTTGCATCCGTGACAATGGGGAGCAAAGCCAGGATTCACTGCTGCTTAGCCAGCTCACATTTGCAACCATAATTTCATTTAAAAAACTACTTCATATTATTTTAAGATGTTATTCTGTCACTATACTATATAGAACAATTCATTTTACTCAGAGTAAAGGGAGGCAGAAGAGTGATTCAGTCATCATCCCATCTCATACCTTTTGCTGAGGTACCACACAAAATGCAATACTTCAAACAAGTCCTGTGCTGTAGCTCTTTACATCTTTAGTTACAATTACGTACTTAAAACTCTAAATATAATACATACTAAATTATGTGTTCGGGCTACCTAAAATATTCTAAATATCTACATTAGTTTTAATAAATTCTGAAATTAAATATATTTAGCAAGTTGAAAGTGCTGTGCCACCAGCCGCTTTGCGGAACAATCCCAAACCAAGGAATGACACCCATACACTCAGGATGATACAGATATACACAAGTTTTCAACTGGCAAAGATCCAACTTCATCTAGCCAGTGCAGTGTTAAAAGACAAAGTCTAACGAATCCAAGTATCAGGTGTGCCACACCAGAAGAAATGTTTTCCTACAGTCCACGGACTATCAGTAGTTTGCAGATATCAGAAATCCAGGCAAATAAAAGTACTAACTGAACTTCAAGACCATTTTGGTTTCACTTATACCCCAGATTGTATAAAAAATCCACTGTAGAAATACCAAATGATAAGCTCTGTGGTTTTTTTGTTGAAAAACTTGGGTGGTTGGGTAAAATAAGCCTGAACACTGGGGCTACATAATCCTGTTCAACATTTTTGTTCTGAGTAAAATTTAAGTTTGTGTTACATGTAAGTCCTAACAATTATCTTGCTATGTATTGTATTTACAATAATGTGCAATCTCTTGTCCACCAGTATGATCAGTTATCGTTCTTGAAATGTTTTATCCTCAAGCATGAGCACAAAGAAGACGGCAAGATAGTAACTTTTCATTTCAGCTCTGTATGACGGCTGGTGAGATGAATGATCAGCAGTGCTCCAAACACATTCTAATATGGGAGGGTTGGGTGGAGGGAGAATCATACAAGACTGCTTATCTGATAGAGAAGACAGTAACAAAAGCAAGATTTAGTAACTTTTTGTGAAGTTGTATTTTTGGGAAAGAATAGCTAAGTAACAGAGCAACTGAAAAATTTGTTTTTAAACTTCCACGACATGCTGTCACTTCGGTTTCCCGTTTCAAATCATGGCATTCAGTGTGCATGACCATTTATCAGCAAGGGTAGAGAACATGCATTTTCTTAGTTCTTTGTATTTTAACGAAGAACATTAATTACTAAAATCTCTAACCAATTCATTTAATCAAATGCAATCTGATCTCTGATCACTTGGAAACATAATCAGCCTTACGCTTCTGCCTACTCGAGAATTATTGATTTTGTCTATCAACCCTAATAGAGGTCCAGGTGATGCATATAATAATTACCACAGCTAATGCGATTACTGCATGTGAACTGATTACTATAATTAGGAAGTGTTTGTTTGTATTAAAAGGAAAAAGAAAGTAAATTGCCTTGTAGGTTTTAACAAAAAACAACAGCAACAAAAAAGACCAAATAAAGGAGCTGTAGTTGTAATTATACAGGCCTGTATTAAAATATGTCAAGAACTGTATTCTCTGCACAAACTTAAAATATTATTTTATATATTGTTAAGAATAAAATATCAAGGAAATAGAAGAAAATTCTTCGGATATAGCTTTTCTCTGAATGATATTGAATAAGATAGCTCTCTAAAATACTGACATAAATAACTTTCCTCTTCTAATCCAATAGATTTTATTCCTTAAATCACTCCTCCTATATACTCTGTTTTAATGTCTTGGATAAACCTCTTCAACTGTGTTACAAATTGCTTTTCCCAAAAAAAATATTTAATATTTTTTAGATGTTATTACTGAAGAATCAACACCAAGAATCTGACTTATGACGTTTCATACACCATATTTCACTGAGAATGGAACTGGACATAAAACAGATTTCCTTGGGACATACACCCATATGTGCCCAGAAGATAAACCAGTGTCCCATAAGCATTTTATATACCGTATTTTATAACTCCATGCAATTTATGAAACCACCATCTTAGCAGAGAATTGGGAAAAAATGGCAATAGTAATAGAGATCACTAATGACTTGACTTGGCAAAATGACTGATAGCTCCATTGCCTGAAAAATCTGGTCACTGCTCGTATGTATTCTGTAATATGCCTTCACTTTATAATAACCAATCCCATTTGGCATCCATGAAGAAATTCTACTGTTACATGAAGCTGGTTGTCTATGTATTCAGGATATTCTAAATTAAAGCGACAATGAGGGACAGAAAAAAAGAGGAAACACTCAGTCTGCGTTAGAGCCTGATCTGTAAAGTGATGACAAAGCAGCTTTCCTTCTCCCACCACATCTTTATCTTGTAAGATTTTAACTTAGCTGGAGAATAGCCTTTATTTTGCTTGCTTTGCATGTCTATAGTGTCTGATATAATTACACACTTATTCAGAGCTTCTCAATGCTTCCGTAATACTAATAATATGCAATCATAAATAAACCATAATGAATTTAAAAGATTACATCAAAATAGGAATCGAAAAATAGTTCATGTGTTGTTTTTTTCAACTGCACTGCTAACTGTGTTTCATGTACAGCAACAAGAACTAAATACTCCAACTCTGTACTTCCAAAGCAACTGGAGCTGATCCAGTCCCTGAATTTTTAATGGTCATCTCTCCAAGTGATTAGCAGGAAACCTTAGGAAAAAACAATGAAATATTAACATACTTCTAATATTATTAGAGAATCACTAAATGTTTCCAAATAACTAAAGATATTGACTGAATAATATAGCAAGGACATAAATCTCCTAGGACTTTAGACATTTTGTTTTTTTAAAAACTTGCATTAAGTATCTGGACATTTTTCTACTTCCTTTACTCTTACTCTACGTTTATCACAATGAGAACAAGAACAAAAATCTAAGAGAAACGCACCCTAGAAAGTGTTGCTGTTTTTCACACTCAGCAGAAGGACTTTATTTCAGTTTTAACTTCTGTAAAGAATATAGAGGTAATTTTTAATCACAAATGATTATTAGTCTGCTCACTCATAGTACTGAAGTTTCACTACTGCTTTGGAAAAAGTTATATTATCCTTTCTATTATAGTCTTTAATTTCTAAATTAATATATGACAAAGGAAAAAGCAGTTCCTCTTCTTCTTCCTTTTTTAGCTATTCCCCTGTACAAAAGGCAAGACGTGATCTTACAGGAATACCTGTTTTATTTAAATGTTAAGGTGATTAACCTAAAGGAGGAATGGAAACATGTAGAGAATAAAGAAAGTGGAAAAATATCCAGATACTAAATGCAATTTTTATGGGGAAGAAACTGTATTTGCTGTGTGACTTTTTAATACAGTTGATACAGGCACCAGAGAAAGAAGGGACTAAAGCAGAAAGCTCATTCTTATTTTATAAACTAAATGCTGGAAAATAAACTACATATTAAAACCTAACACTGCACTCCAAGGGGAATTAAAAACACATGCTATAGCCCTCTTTTCAAAGGAATACAAACAAAACTAATTGGCTGAACTATGGTTTTGTTGTAAATTTTGCTAGCAAATCCTTAAAGCTCTTTTCACGATAATACCTTCAGATCTATGGAAAACTCAGCTCTCCTGATTTGTTATCATTGCAATTGTCAGGGCTGAACGTTTGGGAAACTCATTACGTTTAATGAATGCACAAATCTCAAGTTCTAAATTACATAACCTCTCCTGCACAGTATTCCTTCCCTTTCCAGTGGAAATATTCATCTACAGTCATCAGTCGACAACGCACAAGCAACAGCCACTGCAATTTCAAATACATGTCCAGAGAACTCAAAGAAAAAGTATTTCTAAGCTTAGCTCCATTTTCTAATATTTCTGGCATATAAAGCACTTACCTGACCAACTCGAAAACTTATCTAATAAAACATAGAAAGGACAAATCTTATGAGAGACAAGATAATCCTTGCATAAAAGATTCGGCTCTGTTTTCAGAGAAATAAGCAGCAGCTACTGAATCAGGCTATAGTACATGTATCTGAACTAACAGCGCTCTGATTCCACAAGGTATTTGTTCCCATGTCTAACTACAGTGCATGCACGATCCCAGTGGATTCAGCAGGATTGTACAAGGCACAACGATGTGTTTGCTTTTCAGAACCTTTCCTGAAAACTGGAAGAAATCATCCTGGTTTGATCATAACTTCTACTAACCCTATCTACCTACCTCAGTTTCCATTTTCTTAAAATTCCTAGCAGTATTTTAGCTGTTTTTCTGTGTTGGGGTACTCTTACCACACACCTGAGGTGTCTGGTGCTGCCTTTGCCTTAGTCCTCACTAGCAAGGCCTTCTCTTATTGTACAGACCTGGGAGCAATGTCGCAAAGTTTGTGTAGGCAAGAAAATGTAGGATAGAGAAGGATCAAGCTAGGGACTGCTCTGATAACAACACTTACAAATCCAAGCATGAGATCTGAAGGGAGCATCCAAGGCTGTGCAAGGAGCTGAAAAACGTCATCACAAAGACACCTGTCATTTCAAAGATCGTGAGGATTGAAGGAGGCTCCATGACTAGGAAAAGGCAAATACTACGCTTATCTTCCAAAAAGCAAGGCAGAATTCAGGACAGTCAGCCTCAGGGGCAATAACGGAGCAAGTCTACATAAAAGTCATGAGTCAACACAAAAAGCAAAAGACATAGCCATAATGGAAGTAGCATTAGGGAAACCATAGTTGAGCAACCCAATCAAGGTTTTTACAATGAAGTGGGTGCCTCTGTGGATAATGGAGAGCAATGGATATAATTTATCTTTGTTTTAGGAAGGATTCTGAGAGACTATCATACCATACTGATACTAGGTGACATGGATTGGATGACCAGAACACAAAGTGGACAAAAAAAATGCCTGTACTACAGGGCTCAAAAGCCTGGGCAATGATTCAAACTATAACTGGCAGCCAATCATATGTGGTGTTACTCAGTGGTTAATATTGGGGCTAATGTCATTTGACAAGTTCATCAACAGCCTGAATGAAGGGATGGAGCACACCTTCAGCAAGTTTGCAAATTACACCAAACTGGTGGCAGCAGCTACTGTGCAGAAGGCAGAGCTGGCTATCACCCACCTTTACTAAGGACTTGCTGCCTTCTAAGGACTCTGCAGCATGGGAGGATACTTGAATAAGAATTTTCTAGAGGGTACAACTGTTCAGCGAAAACTAAAAAAATTGCCTGAGTTTTTTCTCATTGTTCACATTATATTTTATGTTTACAGTGCTAGAGCTGAATTTAGGCCTAGGATTGCGCAGAATCTCACAGAAGAAATCTAGATTGCAAGACAAAGGTCATTTTAGAATTACTGGAATGCTGCGAGGACAGAAGAAAAATGTAACACAGTGGCAATCCTGGCTGTGACAAGGTCCCTTTCTAACTCCTCCTTTTCTCCTTGGTAGCTTTTAAAAGAGGCCTATAATTTAACACAAAATCAAAACCAAACATAAGCTCATTTTTCTCTCCCTTTCCTCCTTAAGCAGAATTCTTCATTGGAGAATGAAATAGTAAGTGATACATATATCACTGTAATCGTTTAACTGTGGCCCACAGTTATCCCTCCCTCTGGTTGGGTATTTAAATAAAATGTGAAAAGGACTAATTTCTTAAAATAAGAAGATGCATTCTTCCCACCTGCCACATACCTACTTACCTACAAAGTTGGAATGATCTCCTTAAGGCTATCAATTTATTTACATCACACATTCACATCTCACAGCCTTTTTAAAGGAGGACTCCTAAAAGTTTCTTTCCTGAAATAATATTCACTAAACTGTGCTGATTCAGCGAGTGTTAACATTTTACAGACAAGCATGTATTTCTCTCTCCCCAAAATGACAAATTTCTTCCACAGGTGGGAAAAAAAACTCAATTCCTTTTTTTTTTTTTTTTTTATTGCCATAAACCCAGCATGATGCATACTCTCTGCTTTGGCACTTTGCAGCTGCCCAGTCATGCCTCCAGTTCTTGCATTTGCCAACAAAGGGATAAGTGCTATTTTTTACAGTCCTTCATCTGAAAGAAGTCGTACACAGGCGTTTTCCACTATGTTCTTCTTTCAGCTACCCATTTGAAATGTTTCAATTCACATTTTAAAAATCTTTTTCCTTTACTGAAATTTGTCATATTAAAAATATCAACACACTCATAGAAATGAAAATACAAGTTTTGGACTTGAAGAAGGAAGTTCAGAAGTAGAGAGGATCAAAAATATTCAAACTTCTTTGAAGGAAGAAACATTTATTTCACCATAAGTAGATTATCATGTTAGAAACAGTTTCTTACAAATACATATGGTCTATAATAGCACAGAACACAATGTCACTACAACAAGTTTTAAAATTTGTGCTTGGAACTCTGTACAAAAGACAAACACAATGCAAACAGGAACTAATATACTAAATATAAAGGGTTTAAGCTGTCTTTTGAATTTTCTGGATCATTTTGAGATTCCTTTCTTCATCTTTTTTTTTTCCCATCGTATTTTTAAATCTTCTTTGGTTTATTTCCAGATTAAATACTTTCATAAAAATCTCACCATCTGCAAGTGTCATCTCCAAAGGAATCTAAATAAGTTTGTAAAAGCAGGATTACTTATGAGGATTTGGAATATAATTGAATACATAAAATTAGGGAGCGATGCATTCACCTGTCCCAGAAAAAAAAAAAAAAAACCAACAAAACAACCCACCCCAAAAAAAAAAATTATTTAATCTTCTTGTTTATTTAATTTAAATGTAATTTTACCTGGTGAGATTAAAACCTGATTTTCAGCACCATAGGAACTGCTACATATAAAAAAGCAAAAACCAGCAGCACTTACATCTGGTTGTGATTTGAAAACGATAAGTTATATCATCAGGGTGACTGAGAATGGAAGACCGAATGAAATATTACAGAAAGAAGGGGGAAATATTTTTTCCATTGACATTTATTTTTATGTAAAAGTTAAAGGCTGACTTGTCTCAAGCCTGCAGATGGTAGGAATGGTTGCACTTCTTTTGGCTAGAGAGGCCTTGGAAGCGAAGTATAGTGCAGGTCACAGAAATACTGTGGAGAGCTGAAGACAAGCTTTCTCTGATGCAAACTAATTCTGAAAGGACAAGCTGTTGCACAAACTGCATCAACTGACTAGTACAGTGTAAACTCATCCTAGGAAAAGACTTCTCCTTTGGCCTTCATAGTTTATATAGCCACAAAGTATCTTGACTTGTGATACTAAAATTACATTCTTTATGTAGCTCAACTTAGAGTACTTATGATCACCTATGGCAATTGGTTTGACATATTCTCTAGTAACAGGCAAATTGCTTTAAAGTTAAAGGTACATCAATGGAATTTTATCCAGATCGGTTCAAAGTCAGCTTACTGCAAAATCCACTAGCAGTTCTTTTTTTTTTTTCATAAAAATCTACCAGAATCTCCAAAAATAATTTACAAGCTCATGTATGACATTTTGTAGGTCAAAAAGCTTGAACCACTAAGTTCAGGAACATGACAGGACTTACATGAGCATGTTCAACCATATTAAGGCCTTAAATATCTCCACTGAAACAAACCAAAATAGCCTAGAAATAATAAAGGCTTGTCTGACATCTGTTTGCCTTCAAAATTCAGCAAATAAAATCTCAGAACAGCAGAAAAAATCACTTAAAACAATAATGGATCAAGTCTTCAAGAGAAATTACTCACTTAAGATTAGGTATCTTGCTTTAGAGAAGAAACAGCTGTGTTACCATTAGGACGAAGTTCTCATGATCATGTGGCCACCTGTATAAAATATTCAGCTGCCTCAACTTTAATGAACATTTTATCTTCTAGACTAAATTCATTATCTTTAGAACTGACAAATCCTCTTGGTCTTCCACTTTGAAACCCTGCTCACCCAGGGAAGAAGTGAAAGCTGAGTTCCTTTCTTTAGTCCAAGTGCTCCCTTTCAATCTTCCTCCTTTCCTTTTCCCAGACGCTTCTCTTCTTTCCAGTTTACAGACTGTCTCCTTTAAAAAGAGAAGTTGCATGTCCTTCCCAACTTCACAAGTGTCCAAGAACAACCAAGTGAGTTCACCTAATTGAATTATTTTGTTTTTTTCTGAAGTATGTTAAGTTCCAAGCCTTTGTTTTGCCATCACAACCTCAGGCTACAGTAAATGATTCTCTGCTACCTTTGAAGGGAGAGATGAAGTAAAATTCCCCAAGTGCAAAATCAAACAGAAAAGAAAGCCTTTTCTGGTTTGCCTGAAATATACATCTTGTCCTGCTGTTCCTTTAATGTTTTCTTTTATGATAATAATCAGTGAAGGGCAGGTAGAGGGTTTTTTCTCCCCCTCCTACAAGTATCAGCTTATTACAAAAGGATATTGATGACTGCAAACCATTGTAACTCCGATTAATCCACTTGTTTACGTCAGATCAATTCACTTATTTATGCATCAGATCAGACAAGAGTACGTTTTCTTCTTTGGCTTCCCACCCTCTCCTAACATTTTAACACATTTTTGAGCATTGCTATGAAGCAAGAGCCTCCTGTGGTTAATTGTTGATACAAGATTTTTTTTTTTCTTACGCTATGCTGCCTGCCTGGCATTCAGATGAAACTAATGAAGAATGATTTTTAAATTGCCAATGCGTCATTATCTAAGACGAACACTTAAAAACAAACCCGGTCTCTGCACTTAGTCACTCATTTCACAGCTGAAAACTGTTCCACCGCTTAAACTGCCTTGACATGTGGAAACATTTGCAAATGCCCACAGGCTTCCAAAGAGTTCCCTTCCCAAGCCCTAACTAAATCTCAGGCAATGAAACAGGTCTTTTTAATAGCCATTTTCTAATCAAATCCATAAACACCCCCACCACTCAAAACCCCCCCACAACCCATCTGGAAAAAATCAGAACATATATTCCTTTCCGTGATAATAAAAGATATGATAATGTACAAGCTAAGAGGTGAAGTTCACCAATTAAGAAATACATACTTGAAATCTCAGGACCGGAATTTATCTATATTTTTTTAAAAAATAAGAATACTGTTGTGTTTCTGTTCAGAAAACAAATGTTAGGGCTTACACTTGAAAACGTCCATGTAAGAATACAATGCACCTAAAGTTGTCAGCAAGTTAGAGCATCTAAGTCAATCCTCAGCACTGTTAGAAAATTCCTCAGTAGACAAAGTGGGAAACGGTTGCCTAAACATCGGTCTGTAACACCATTACAGATGGCCTAGATTGTCTTGGCTGGACAACAAATACCAACCAAGAAGGGTACAGATCTTCTGTAGGTCCTGTACAAGACCCGTTATCCCCACGCTCTTGTTTTGGATACGCTCAGACAACAGAAATAGTACTATGCATTATTTATCAGAAACCCATGTAAAATAATAATTCTAAACACTCACAACCCCCTCCCCATCCCTTCCTTCGTCTCTCCTCAGCCCTGCTCTGCAGTTCATTGAGACTGCAAGTACATTTCTATTTTGTAATGAGGACAGAATTTCCCAGCTAAAAACTTCTTGAAGAAACACTGGGGACAAAAAAATACCTCCTCCCTATAAAAGGCTATAAAGTTATAGAATAGTATAAGTATATTCTATACCTCCCAGTAAACTTGTCAGAGTTTAGACAGAGAAAAGTGGGCAAGGCAAGGAATGCTTTCTGCAGGATAAAGACAATGGGAAATATTTATTCTTGAACATTAATGCTGATTTATGCATCAAATATTTTCAAATTTCAGTTTGGGGAAGGCTGGAGAAGGGGAAACACGCAATGTTTAAAGCCTTCACAAAGGCCTTTAAAACTGTAGGATATTAAGAAAAAGAGCTGTGGGCTGTTGTGACATGTATCTGAACTATTTTAAAACTACCAGAGTCTGAGAGGATAACAGGCAACCATTTGGTAAACATTTTAATTTTTTAAAACGTAAAGTTTTTCACTCCCAGGAAAACTACACAAAGGTGCTGTGCTAAGGAACACAATTAGAAGGCACAAATAAAACCAGCGACCATTAATTAGGGGGAAATAAAAATTCCACCTGCAAGTGGAGCCTTACCTAACATGACAAAACCTCGCAGAGGGTTAAAGTGAAGGTCTGCAGCACCTCAGCCAGATGCTCCAGCAACAAATGCAGATGCTGGGGAACACCTAACAAAAGAGCACAGCTAGGATGCAGAGGTTTTTCCTTACCTTATAATGGGAAAGAAGTTCAAGGTACCCACCCTAGAGATTTGCAACTCAGACTTTGAGACAGGCGGGTTGCATTTGAAACTCCAGAAATGAGCAAAAATTGTGAACAGTACTTTACTTCTTATTTCAAATCAAAAGTGCTAAAAAATATTTTTACCTATCACAAGAAGTAATTTGTGATTTCAGAGTCTTTCCAGTATTCAAATTCTTGCTATAGTGTTTTTTAATCGGATGTGAGAGCTTTGAGCTACTATACCTAGAAGAAAATTCAATTAAATGCCCCTTTTTGCATATTTTAAAGCAAAGCTCAGAAAATTCTCATTCTATTTTGAGCTCAGTATCTGACATTATATGTAAAAACCTGCAGGAAACAATGAAGTTTGCTGTAAGAGTCTATTTAATGAGCCATAAAATACAGCAGTATTCAGCACTATTTAAACTTCATTTTAGTAGTTCTTCTAAACTCCGTTTTTTAGCTATTTGCATGGTTTGTCACCTGTTGAACAAGAAAGGCAGACTAGTAATAAAGAAGGATTTCTGTATGTTTCTTTTAATTAGTGTTGGTGCAACCATTTAAAGCTTTCCAATACAAAAATAAATTATGCTGGTTAATATAGCTTGATATACTCTAATTAATATAATTTGCAATACTAATTTTGCTTGACTAAAGCTTTTAGCAAGATCTTGACATTTCTATAAATAAATAGGCTGTTTGCAGGAATTTTGATGACATTATGTCAATTGACAAATAACAGAGCCAATCTGTCAACTACTTCTTGCGATTACACTTATTCAATATTATGTGTTTGGACATCGAAGAATGGAAAATATTCACTTAGGAAGAATGTCTGCTTTGTACAGTGACAGAAAGTATCAATAATTAATAAGTATGTATTAATTTTATTGCTTTAGACCAGTGTAATTTGAGTACTGTCATATTTTAGAGCTTATGCTAGGCTGCACTATGATAAATGTACTCACGTTGAAATCTGTAGTAAAGTTGCTACTCACGGTTGTTGGGGTTTTTTAATTAACAGTTCTCAGTCAAAATTCTTCCCCTCTCTACCTACAAACAGGCACATCTCATTTCTACCAGCAGCCAAGTTGGCAGCAAACTCACATTACAACACACACTTCCAAATGTGAAAGAGTCAACCTTCAGGCTTTCAGCCCCCTGTGTTATTTGTCCTGAAACAACTTGCAGGCTTTCAACACCATGAGAGAATTTTCATATCGTCTTCAAAAAATCTGAAACAATAGGAAGTATGTTCCTAATGTATTTGTTATAAATACATTAACTAGCATAAAATCCTAGATTAGCCTCTCATGTGCTAAACAAACACAAAATTCAATAGTATCTTTCAACTTGTTTGTGAAAAAGTGAGTTTGGTAGCGATATGTAGTGATTTGGAGAGGTCTGGTAGAAATGCACAACTATTTGGAGAGGTTCCTTACTGGAAATAAAGTTGAGTTTAAAGTTACTCTGCAGTCTCACAGCAATTCCCTGTTCATGCTTCTTTGCAAACATCACTTCTCTTTTCCTCAATTCAGGCTGCTCAACCAACATCAGCTCTTGTTTCAACCTTATTGTTAACAAGTCAGGAGGAGATGAGCTGCACTGGAGACTTGAGTAGTGGTTTGCTGCTCCCATCCTTTAGAGAGCTAAACAAGAGGATTATTTGTTCTGAGAAAAGAGGGAGAAAATAGATAGGCTGTTCATAGGAAACAGTGCCTAAGTATTCCTAGGAGTTGAAAAACTTAGATAAAAGCAACTTGCATTGTATAAACTAGGTACCGAAAATCCATCTTGGGTTACATATTCCCAGATTTCTTGTTCTTATCAGACAAGTATGCATTTCATGAAACATTCTTGCATGTTTCATAAGCTCCACGATAAAAAGCAATTATAATTTATTTTCCAGCTTTTTTCATTAGTCAGTGTTGAGCATAACCACACACGCACACCCAAAATCACGTTAAGTACAAAGATTTGCCTACTGCCAGTTTCCACCCCATCTCATTAGTGCATACCGCCATTTGAAGCTGTAGATGTTGATTATGAGAAAGAATTTATTCGGGTTTAACGTTCATTCAACTTTCCAGATGTATACAAAGACTGTGACAGAATATCCCAAAAGCATAGTTCTTCAGAAGACAAACACACCTTGTATTTATCTTTACGGAGATGTAAAAACACTTCAAGGTGGACAAACGCTAACACACCTTCTGGCAAAATCAACAACCCTCAGATTGAAGAAAGAATATTGTCCCTGTGTGTTTGAACGATTTATGGGAATGAAGCCTGATTAAAAATAAAAAAAAAAAAGCAGAAAGATTCCCCCCACCTCTGACTACCGTGAAAGACTGCAGACAATCAACACCATGTTTTCAATCGATCACTTCCTGCAAATTCAGATCTCAATATAGCAGGTCTATTTATAGTGTATGTGAAAATTTGATCATAGCTATCTGGGATTCTCCCCTCCAGCATAAAAAATGCAAGATGTATTTGCATAAAAGCATCATTGAACAGAAAGAAGTTCAAAACAGGACAAGCAAAAGACAGCAAGAAAACTAAAGAAACCCCCTTTCTTTTATCAGACACTAACTTACGAAAACTATAAAAGCTCCCTCACAGTCTTAGTCCCTTGTTGTGGTTTAGCCCCAGTCAGCAGCTAGAATCACACAGCCACTGGTTCACTGCCCTCACAGTCATGTGAGGAAAAGAATCAGAAAAGTAAGGAAAAACCTGTGGGTTTAGATAAAGACAGTTTAATAGGTAAAGCAAAAGCCACACCTGCAAGCAAAGCAAACCAAGGAATTCATTCACTTCTTCCTATGGGCAGGCAGGTGTCCAGCCACCTCCAGGAAAGCTGAGCTCCATCACACATAATGGTTACTTGGGAAGACAAGCACGATCACTCCAAATGTCCCCCACTTCCTTCTTCTTCCCCCAGCTTCTTATTCTGAGCATGATGTCCCATGGCATGGAATAGCTCTTTGGTCAGTTGACGTCAGCTGTCCCACCTCTGTCCCCTCCCAACTTCTTGTGCACCCCCAGCCCACTCACTGGCAGGGTAGTGTGAGACACAGAAAAGGCCCTGAGAGTTTAGCAAGGACAAAAACAGTGTTTTATCAACACTGTTCTCATTCCAAATCCAAAACATAGCTCTATACCAGCTGCTAGCAAGAAGGTCAACCCCATCCCAGCTGAAACCATAACCCGCTGCCAGCCAAGCAATTAGTAGGGCAGAGTTAGATTATAAATTGAAAAATTCAAGTCTCAATATTTTGAAGTGTTCAACCTATCCTGTTTTAAGTAGCCTTGCTCTGTTTCTTGTTTAGTCTCACTCACATGGGAACAAAGATGGATGCGTATACATTTCCACATATGGATAGCCCACAGATCTGAATCTCTACCTTTTTCTCTGAAATACAGAAGCTATTTAAAGTTATGGGTTGTCACAAGTTGTCACCTTTTTGGTCTCAAAAGAATGAAGACCTGAAAAAAATAGAAAATCCATTTGACTATCCATCCATGAAGGGAGAGGTTAATACTGGTCTCCTCAAGATAAATAAGTTATGGGTATCTAACCATGAACTAAAAAATAGGTCTTCATAAATTTGAGATCATTTCCTCAGAACAATTAATGTTTTTCATTGCCTTCCATTGATCAACTTCAATTATATTTAGTGGTGAAACTAGGACTACTATCTGTAAACCTTGCAAAGTTTGAGATGTGTCAAGTCCATCCAGGAAAATTTTCACAACATAAATACAAAGCTTCTAAATAAGAAGAAAAATAAGAGCATTGGCAATCAGATATTTGGATTTTTTTTAAATTTTCTTAATATTCACTTTGTCTAAGATCTCAAAAAGGTTTTAATCTTGGAGATGGATAAATACTAAAGATGAAGCTGCACAAAGATTTCCTTTCCTCTCCATGCCTGGGGAAAAATAATACCAACAGATATTGGTACTACCAGTACAACTGCTGCCCTGCTGTTTTAATCTGTTTGCAACAGGATTGTTGCACAGTAGTCCATGGAAAATAGCTGCTGCAGTTTGCTGACTTTCAAATGCTTTTTGTTCTAGGTGGTTTTGCTGTTATTTTTCTCTTTTTCTGTTTCAAAGCTGGAGGGTCAGTTACAGTAAATTCTGCAGACACACAGAAAGAACATAGAACTACAGAGGACTAGTCCTTAGTCCTGCCAGACAGTAGTGAGGTGTATTCCATCAAGAGACATAGGTCATATTGGAACAAACATCTCCAGAAGTTATGGAAACACTTTCTTAAAAAGTGTCATCATTTATCTGCTCTTATGCCTCTACAAATCATTCTATAACTGCATAAAAGAGGCACATATGCAATTCACCCTCACTAAATCCTTTTAAGTCAACATTAAGTCCTCTTTTTACATCATGGCGCTCTTTAGAGTACTCACTAGTATGTCACACAAAAGCCACTGATTTGATGTTATGTAATAGGTATTATGATCCTTAATTATACTATTGACATTCTGATTTCAAATCTGAGATGTAAATACTTTAGAGCAAGAACAAATCTAGCTATGTTTCACTTCAAGTCGGATATTTGAAAAACATGTCAAAATACAACCAACCATTCACCTCAGATTCATCTAGTTGTCAGGTAATATCAATATAGATACTAAAGATACCTTTACTCCTTGACCACAGTCTGTAGCTATAATTTTTTTGCCAGTTAAGCATGAAACACTGCCTAAAGCACTACCAGATATTTCAATACCCTGTGTAAGCTTGGTTCCACTCATCAAAAAACACGGGAGGTACTTCAAAAAACCCAGAGACTGCATAATCAAAGATACAGGATGCTTTCTGTAGCAGGGACAGCAAACACCACCTCTTCTTCCAGCAGGGCTGACATTCAGGTGTGTGACATAACACCTTTACACTGAGTTGCACCAAAAAGGAATAGGTTGCCTGTCTACTATGTTTTCTTTGTACTGGGATACAAGTAGAACTTATGAGGGGCATCAAGGGAAACTACCAAGTCACGAGTAAAATACAAAGCAAGTTGCTTGTTCAGACACCCTGTAGTTACACTGGGGACCTCGTTGACAAAAAGCTGGACCGATTTGTGAAAATAAAATACATTAAATACTACAGGGATCAAAGGCACAACTAAGACACGTACTGTCATAAGCTGAGAAGAATTACTTCTGCCTTTCCCATTTATTTTGTCTTCTCTAGAAAGAGAAGCTGGTTTAGAGAAACATGAGAAAAGCCATACCAGTTCAGACTAGAAGTTCTTAACTTCTAGTTTGCAACACCTGAAATGATCAGCCATAGCTTTCTTTCACATCTTCATTTTACTATTATTGATCAGTCTAGTTTTCAGACCCAAAGACCTGATGACAAATGTGTTGGGGAGTAGGCAGAGGGTGAGAAATACTG
The DNA here is from genome assembly GCA_013400055.1 of Nycticryphes semicollaris. Classification (NCBI taxonomy): domain Eukaryota; kingdom Metazoa; phylum Chordata; class Aves; order Charadriiformes; family Rostratulidae; genus Nycticryphes; species Nycticryphes semicollaris. The sequence goes on along the minus strand of VXBJ01000127.1, from coordinate 462,185 downwards.
AGTTACTCGCAGAATCACTACTTTTTATACAGCATAACTGATGCTGGCTAACAAATTCACTTCAATGTATTGGAAGCTCTGGTTTTCTGGCCAAATTGTGTATTGTGCTACCATACCATTAAAAATATATTACTGTACAGTAAAGAATTATAAGAATTCATTTGTCCTTATCCACTGCCTACCACTGTACAAGGGCATTGAGGGTTCTTTGTCCTCCGTCTACAGCAATACCTCATCTCACTACATTCTAGACAAAATGAAATCTCATTATATATTTCCTAGCTACCAGAAAATAAGTTTATAGGTGCTAAATTTACATTATCCTATAGTCCCAAATGCTGCTTTGTGAGTGAGGACAACATGTTCTTCTTCATCCAAGGATGTTTCCCTGATTTAAAGCACTGAGTAAATTGTTTATTCTCTTGTTCAGACACAGGTAAAACAATCGTGCCACAGGCAATCAGCTTTGGAAAACAAATGGTTGAAGAAGGAGGTTCTTTTTATCAAAGAGCATCTTCTGTTATCAAACATTATTTCAGGGACGATCACATATTGAAAATATCTATTGTTCCGAAAGCTTGGAATGACACATCTTTGCACACACTTAAAAGAACAAAGCGAATCTTTGCAAGCCCAACAGCGCACTGAGCTCAAACGGATGAGGAGGTTTGGAAGGGTAACAGCATGTAATAGTCCTGAATTATAACATACAATAAAAATGCAGTTGGGGTTTGTCTTTGTTACCTGCCAATCTTCCCCTGCAGCTTTTAATATATATGGGTCTGTCCTCTCAAGATAAAAATGCTGAAGTTGAAATCTGAATTGAGTTTAGAGCTGATTTACCAACAACCTGTGTACTTTCTTCAGTGTAGTTTTTTAATGTGTTATGATTGCTAATGTGTTAGATACCCTGTGGAAAAAAAAAAACAAACAACAAAACCCCAAAAAAACCCCAACTTTCTTTTTTTTTCTCCCTCAGTAAAAACAAACACTTGGAAGTAAATTAATGAAGAACCAAATGGCAAAGCAGATTGGATTGTTACTACCAAATGGTGTTTCAAACGCAATCTAATTAGGTGATAAAATGGACCAACTTATACTGAGATTAAGCAAGCAATTAAGTGCTGCGTATCCTAGAGTGGGAGAGGCATCAGTTACACAGGACTGTAGCACGAGACATTTGGCATTTAGCTCTCTAGCAACTTATCTATCTCAAGGGAAGAATAAAACGAAGCAGAGTAGGGGATGGTTTCTTCAAATTGAAGCATCTTCATCTTCAACCTGATTTTATGATGAGTGAAAAAACCCCTCTACGTATTGATACTAATTCTCAGGAAAAGAGTTAACCTCTGTACAACAGATGATTGTGTTCATCTTTGACGTTATGAGCACTTAATCATTTCTCACAAAATTTGGTTCTGAGGCTTGGATATTTCCTACATCAAATAACTCAAAAAACTTGTATATTAAAAAAAAAGACAATTTGTATAAGTTTCATTTAACTTCAGATGTCAAGATGGAAGCAACATAATGCATTTGATTTAGCACAAAGCAACTCAAAGTATAAATTTATCAGCCATTTACTCTTTTTCAGCTTCCTCAAAATTCAAAATAAGTGATGTCTCACCCAGGATAATTCACATGCAAGAACATACATACATGCATCCTCACAAAAGAAAGGTTTGGAAAGCCACCCCTGCACAAAGGTTCACCATGAGACACTAATGCTAGGAAATCTCCAGGGCACTTTCACAATACATCTTGACTATTGCCTGCTCCCTTAATTGTGCCTATTTGATTTCAAATGGATAATATCTAAACAAAATAATCAAATTTACAGTTGATAATTTTTAACACCAGTATCGCAGCCCTAGATGTTGAAGTAAGCTTGTTTTGAGCAGTGTTCTTAGAAAAGGCAAAATTCACTGTTATATGGTCACATGAATTCATAATTCAAGCCACATTATAAGTGGCAGCAATGACTTTGGGAAACTGAAAACTCCCAATAGTTTCAAAAAAAGTTTAGTTTCCTTGAGTGACAGTCCTTATCCTGTATTCTCAGGGGCAAATTACTATTACTATATTACTAGATCTATTAATCCAGATATTGAACCACAATCTGCCAACACACATATCACATTAGCTCTCTGTGCATTTTTAGTGCGAGGAACAGGTTTTACAATCAGGCTCGTAGGTTTCTATCTTGATTACTGCTTATACTGACATTAACTTTAATTTAATAATACTAACAAAGATGAACATTTGCATACATGTAAGCTTTTACGTAGCACAAACGGTAGAAAATAACACGCTTCTTAAATTTGTGCAGTTCAGCTTGTCAAAATAGCAAGTGTTGAGAGTAACTCACACTGTATCACTGTAATTCAAATAGACAAGCTAGACATGTACCCATCTTTAAAAACTGTTTTCAGATGTCATATGAATATTCCATGAGATTCTCTCAATAAATATTATTTAAAAGCTCTGCTAACTTTGCAAAGTACTTAATTGCTGTTAAAGCCAGCTAAATGCTTAGCCTCAGTGAATAAGACTGATAATTAAGAGATTTATGTGATTAACATGGTAAAGCTAACTTTGAAGATATTTTCTAATAAAAGCAAGTACCCTCACGACAGTTTTTTCAGCATTAACCATTTCAAATTACTTCTATTTAATATATTTTACCATGATTCTACACAAATGTCATTTAAGATGCAGAATTTCTAACATCACAAAGACCCAAAGGGTATTAATACCGAAAAAAATATAAAAGTATTTTCAAATTCTTTTGTACTTGACAACTCTGTAGTGACATTTATTCAACACCCATAAATAATAACAAGTTATTCTTTGATCCATAAATGTACTTCTTTTTTTTGAGAAGTCATATCATTCTCATCTATTGCTGTACTAAGTGTACTGCATAACTATAAAACAATATCCAATATTTCTCTACTTTAGGGAAAAAGAATGCAAGCTCTATAGAGACTCTTAGCAAGGAAACCCATTTGAATAGTACAGGAGAAATTGTACAGTTGAAAAATTATTTAATTTCCTAGACTCATGTTGCAGACGCGACAACTAATACACATCTTTGTTCATTATGGAGTTTAACATTACCTTTTTCTAAAGTATTGCAACATAGGTGTAAGGAAAGAAGATACTTTTGCTTTTAAAAATCCTTCAGTTTTGCATCACAACTTTGGGAAACAATTCCTGAATTCACAGTAAGGCTTATGGAAAAGTGTAACAATCCAGAGAGGATACAGAACTCAGAAAGCTGCTTAACTGATTGCAGGTAGGTAGCAGCTTGACTTCCACAAACACAAACAATATATTTACTAAATATTTATGAAGATCAGCTGTTTCTTTTTAAACAACTTTTAGTATTTAATTTAATCACACAATTTACTATTTCCTCATCTTTTCACGGAAGTCAAATATTCAAAAATATTTTAAACATTTTAATTATACCACTGAATAGTTCTTATTTTATACCAGAAGGAATAAATCATTTAAGGACATCCAAACCTTGCTCAAAACCATTTCAGAATTCCAAATTTCTAATTTTATTCACTGAGGTATCTATAAAGTATGTATGTATTTCTATTTCTATTCAAAGATGAACACTCGATGAGAAATTATACTCAGCAATCATTAACTAAACTATGTAAGTGAATATAGTGCCAAATATATAGTAATATTTAAGCATTTTAAGTTTCACCATCACTTGATATTGTTGCAGATTTTGGGGTGATTTTTTTGTTTGGTTGTTTGGTTTTGGTTTGGTGGTGGTTGTTTTTAAGAAATAACTGACTTCAGGCTTACATCTCTGTCTCATGTTGTAAGTTGGGGTACAACAGAATTTGCCGCAAATCTGATTCTCAGGCAGAAAAAGAGAAAAAAACAACAACCCTCAAATAAACCTCAGTTAAATACCATGAGTTCTTAAGGGACTGATTTCAAAAGACTAGTTAGTCCAGCATGGTCAAGCCTTTCATTTGACTCACCCACATCAGAGAAGTCAAACCTAGTGGAAATAGGTGATGGCTACAGCCAGGGAAAGAATACCGGTTTCTCAGTCCCAGAAATCATCTGCAATAACACCATCTACCTCAGAATAATACACTGATATAACTCTTGCAAAGAAACTACTCCTTAGTCTCTGATAAATTCTATATGGCATTTGGTTAACGCATTACTTGGCAGTGTCAGTGGGTGGTGCCCTTTACTGGGAATGAACAGCCCTCACCCCATGAACTAATCCAGGCTGCCAAAGTTCCTTTACGTGATTCAGGATTTAGGGGAAGCATAGGCTAAAAAGTTGAAACACACTGATCTAAGGTAATTACAGTTTCTTTGGGGTTTGACTTTTTCACCAACATTGGCCTCCTGGACCACTACACAGTATTCAATATAATATTTATTCATTCATTCACTCACTCATTTTCTCTCTTTCTCTCTCTCTCTAATCCTGGCATCCTTTAATGCCCTTTCCTGTTTTTCTGTGTAACATAAGTAAGAAAAAATACAATAGACTTAGCAGAAGATGAGAGAGCACCAGCATTTTTACCCTAACTGAAAATACGAGACTACAAACATTATTATAAAAAAAGTTGGCTGATAGAGTATGTACTTTATTAGGAACATCTGAAACAGGATGATCAGCAGCAGATGAAAGATATCCCTGAAGACTTTTTACATTAACTAAAACTTCAATATATACTAAAGTTTCAAGTATTAGGTATCTGTTTGCCTCCTGTAAGTTTATAAACATGCTCTTCACAGAATCACAGAATGATATGGAGTTGGAATAGACCTCTGGAGATCTTCTAGTCCAACCCCATGGCAAAGCAAGTCCTCCTAGAGCAGGTCGCACAGGAATTTGTCCAAGCAGGTTTTGAACGTCTCCAGAGATGGAGACTCCACCACCTCTCTGGGCAGCCTCTGCCAGGGCCCTGCCACCCTCAAAGTGAAAATGTTCCTCCTCATGTTTAGATGGAACTTCTTATGTACAAGTTTGTGCCCATTTCCTCTTGTCCTGTCACCGGACACCACTGAAAAAACATTGGTCCCTTCCTCTTGATACCCACCCTTTAAGTATTTATAGGTGTTAATCAGATCCCCCCTCGTCTCCAGACTAAACAGACACAAGCACCTCAGCCTTTCCTCATAAGAGAGATGCTCCAGGCCTCTAATCATCTTTGCGGTTCTCTGCTGTACCTTTTCCAGCAGTTCCCTGTCCTTTCTGAACTGGGGCACCCAGAACTGGACACAGTACTCCAGATGGGCCCTCACCAAGACAGAGGAGAGGGGCAGGATAACCTTCCTCAACCTGCTGGTCACAATCTTCCTGATGCTCCACGGGACGCTATTGGTCTTCTTGGCCACAAGGGCAATTTGCTGGCTCATGGTCTTCCTGTTGTCCACCAGGACTCACAGGTCTTTTTCCTCAGTGTTGCTCTCCAGCAGGTCATCCCCCAACCTGTCCTAGTGCAGGGGGCTATTCCTCCCCAGGTGCATCATCCTACACTTCCCCTTGTTGAATTTCATCAGGTTCTTCTCCAGGTCATTGATGACAATAGTGAAGAGGACTGGACCCAGTACTGACCCCTGGGGGACCTCACTTGTTACAGACCTCCAGCTAGATTCTGTGCCACTGATCACAACCCTCTGAGCTCTTTCAGCCATTTTTCAATACATCTCACTGTCCATTCATCTAATCCACATTTCCACAGCTCACCTATGAGGATGCTGTGGGAGACTGTCAAAAGCCTTGCTGAAGTCAAGGTAGACAATGTCCACTGTCCTCCCCTCATCTATCCATCCAGTCATGCCACCATAGAAGGCTACCAAGTTAGTCAGACATGATTCCCCCTTGGTGAATCCATGTTGACTACTTCTGATAGTTTTATTTTCCTCCAGATACTTTGAGATGACATCCAGAATGAATCATTCCATCATCTTTCCAGGGATGGAGGTGATGCTGACATATCTGTAGTTTCCCAGGTCCTCCTTCTTGCCCTTTTAAAGACTGGGATGGCACTGGCCTTCCTCCAGTCCTCGAGCAACTCGCCTGTTCTCCAGAACCTTTCACAGATGATGGAGAGTGGCCCAGCAATGACTTCTGCCAGCTCCCTCAGCACCTGTGGGTGCATCCCATCAGGACCCATGGCCTTGCAAATATCCAGTATACCTAACTGTTCTCTAACTTGGTCTTCCTCAACCAAGGGGAAGTCCTCTTCCATCCAGACTTTCTTTGATTCTACCAAAGTGCAAGACTCCTGAGGGCTGGCCTGAGCAGTAAAGACAAGCAAAGAAGGCATTCAGCAATTCTGCCTTCTCTGCATCCTCTGTCACCATGGCACCAATCTCATTCAACAACAGACCCACTTTTTCTCTTGTTTTCCTTTTGCCTCCAATATACTTGAAAGAATTCTTCAAAAGGAAGAACTCATGCTTTCTTACTGCTCTATGAAGTTCATTCCTGGAACTCCATAGTGGCTTAAGCTGAGATCCATGCAAGATGCCAGTGCTAATAACAGTAAAAATGATCGCAGCAAAGAAAACTTACAAATTTTTGAAGTTTGGTTGGTTATTTTAGAGATCTCAAACTGAAGATCATAAACTCGTCAAACTTTTTAGTTTTAAACCTAATTGTGGGTGATGCTAACACACCTCTTTTATTTATAAAAATAAGTTTTCTCTGCAAATGTGTGTTTGCTTTCAGGTTTCATTCCAAAAGAATGCCAGATGAGCAGAGATGTCTGCTAGTAGTTCAGAAATTAAATGGAATTTTCAAGGTCAAAATAAAAGCCTTCTTAACAAGTAATAATCCAAGTGAGCTATTTATGCAAGACATAAATGTTCTACATAAAAAGAAAAACAAGGCTTACAGGAAGGTGCAATGAAGAAACCATTTACCAAAGTTTTTGAGTTTTGTGATCCAAGGAAATTTAATTTTCTTCTGACTAAGTAGTAGGAATTTCATGGAAGGTAAAAAAGTACGAAGCTAGCATATCTATCATGACAATTTGTTAGAGAAGTAGGCAAACTATTAAAATAATTTAAAATATTATTTATTAGGTTTTATTAATCCAGCACTGACCACATACCACCACCATCTATTAATAAAATAGTGCCTTAAAAGAAATTGTAAGGCAGCTTCCTGTCAGACTGGCTCACAGAAAAATGTATTAAGGTATTAATTTCAATAAATAATTAATAAAATAAAATGTATTAATTTAAATTACAGCTCAGTTCTTTTGATTCCAACAAAAACTTTAGCATGTATTAATTTTCATCATGCACACATTATTGTATAGCCAAACAGTAGATTTCACATGTAATTTCTTGCATTTATTATCATACCCTACCAATCTTACCTTCTACCTTTTTTTTCTCACTTATAAGGGGAACAAATTGTAAAAATGACATCAAGCCTTAAGTAGTAATGATTGCACCTAGGAATCCATAAGTGTCCCTCAGTTTTAAAGGACAAATAAAAACCCTGTTACTTCCCTGTCTGCAGAACAAACCCAAGTGTAATTCTTGAAACACGTGTTTTAGAGTTGCCCTTCTTAGGGAAAACTGTGTAACAGAGATTTTGTCCTCCTATTCAAAAATCAAATAACCCAGTCTAGGCAGAGGTTGCAAACTGGTAAATCTGAAGTTTTTGCAGTATCCCTAGTCTTCTGCTGTCATAAATGTTTGTAGCTGTGGAAGATCAAAGAAGCAGGAGAAAGAACCTGGGAGGTAGCTAATATTTGCTAGAATTACCATTTGCAGGAGAAATGGAACCAGTTTTTTAAAGCTATTAACTAATGCTGCATTTCAGCTGCATCCTCAAGATCTAAATCTGGACTGAAAGCTTGAAAACAATAGGCTAATTTCCACTAAACAATAAAGCTCTTCCTTCCTACTATTTTACACCCTCTGTGCTCATTACAGTCCTCCAAATTAATTCTAAATGCAAGTACATGGCAGAGTAAATCAGCTGACACTATATTTTAGTTTAGAATTTGAAGTGTCCCCATATTTATTCAAATCAGGTTTGGGACTTGAAAAGCTTTACTCCTCAAGGATTATAAAACTGAACTGAAATTAATCACAATTTGTAAAATACAACGTCGTATATTATTTTCCTTTACCATCTGCCTAGGTTTATTTTCTTCAACCAACCTGCCAAAGATTAATTTTCTTCTGGGCAGTGTAACTTGAAAATGATTATTCAAACAGCAGAGCACTAGAGTGTAGAAACACACAATGTGCAAACTGCAGCCTTATGTCACAACAGTGATATACAGTGTACTTGCATTGTGAAAACCACTTCTCCAACAAATAGCATTTCAATAGCTTTCACAGCAAGACAGAAACAAGAGCTTGGCAAAAGACAGGTGGAGTTTTGGTACATTCAAATGCTGACATTTCAGGTTCACCTCTGTTGCTACACTGATTTCTTAACTGAATTCTTTACTAATTCTAAATACTGATCCTCAAATTAATGAGCCACATTTTTTTCTTCTGCAGCCATTTAAAAAGTTTCAATGCAAAAAATTAAGGGATCTTTTTGTAATAAAGATGAACTACTGAAAATCTACCACATGAACTGCCAATATATATAGTCAAAACAAATATAGTGCATTCTTTTACATGCAAAGTGGATGAGAAAACCAAGATCAGATTGCGGTAACTTGATTTTATTAGAACAATTTTAGACAGCTGTTCCTAATGCCCTGGAAGAGACTGCAGTAATGACAAACCAAAAGAGGTGGAGCTCTCATTCAGCATGTGGGGTTCTTGAATGATGGTTGTGTTTGAGCAAGGACTTGAGAACAGCTTATAGCAGTATTTTGTACAGTAAAATAAACAGGCTTTAGAAAAAGTAGATTAACTTGCACTTCCTTTTCACCAATATCTGGACACGATGCACATCTTTAAGAAACCTGGCAAAGAATCAGTTTTGAATTAAATTCCACACATTATACATTGGAAATTAGGAATGGACTTTATTTATTTATTGCTACTTGTTATTTTTGGCAATAGCCTCACCATAAATAAAATTAATCCAAGTTCTACAAGCAAAGGAACAACACTTAACATTCTCTTTCTTCTGCCAGTTAGAAGGGCCCTGCTGTATGTGCCATGCAGGTCACCAACTGGAATGCTCTGTGAGCCACAGCTCTCTGAACAACAGGGGGGAAATACTTCTTGCGGACTTCAGAAAGCGGAACCATCTAACTATGCTTGGGTGAATAAAACAGTATCGGCAGAAATACTACTGTTAACATTTTCAGAATACCTCAACGAATTAAATTTAACCTCTTCTGAACACACACACACACACAAAATCATTTAACATGTCATCTCAGAGACGTGTGCTCTGAATGTATTTCCTTCTCTCCTGTTATATCTTTTTATGCAAAAGCCACAGTCAGACACATAAGCTAAGAACCTTTTTGGGCATATTTGAAGACAGAAGATAGTGACAGGTTTACAAAACAAATGAACACATAAAATATTAAAAAAAAAAACAACAACACTACACATTAATCTGCAATGGAGACTGCACAAGTGCTTTAAGCACATGCTGTACAGGTAACACACAGCTGGACAATCACTGTTACTGCAAGAAGCAGAAAGACCCACTAGAAGGATTGGTGCCAAATTCCAATGTATAAGCAATCAGGATGCTGCAGGGTGATCCACAAACTCTTACAGAATTTGTGAATGATGCACACAGTAATCTAAACTGTCAACTTCTAAAACAAGGAAAATAAAAAACCCAAAGAACATTCACCCTAGAAAACATCAGCCTAAGCTTTGTGCTCCCACATGTTAAATACAATTAGTAAAGTATCAATANCCCCCCCCGCCCTCTACTTTGAAACCCTCTACAATCTATTAAAGAATCCAATATTGAAACTTTGCAATTCAGACTTTTTAAAAATTATGAAGTCTATTCTTAGTTTTCAATCCAGCCATGAATAGACTTATATTAAGATGTTTTGAGTGACTTGAACTTCTGTGATTTATCTGGCTTTGGAGGGAAATAAAAGTGATGGATAAAGCCAACAGCTTTGATCTTTATTTTACAAGTAAGGAGCTTTAAAAAAATCATAATAATATAATCCAAAATGATGGAACCAAATAAAACAGAAATCATATCTTG
>VXBJ01000127.1:431303-450937 GCA_013400055.1 Nycticryphes semicollaris | reverse complement strand
ATCTTGTCTACTGCTTCATCATGTCAGGCATCATCACATAGATAAAAACATAACTTTACATCCAAAAAAAAATTTAAGAAGGAAACAAAACCCTATGGGCGCTGCAACTACAAGGACTTATTCAATAGCTCCTTCAATAATAGCACTCTTCTAGCTATTATTATAATAATATAACTAATAGCCTAAATATTATTATTAATGAACTTTTATGATAGTCTTCTACAGTAACGGAAGAATAAAAGATGTAACATGTCATTTGCTACGTCAGACATAGGAAACTACCGGTAGCTCCCTTCTTGTTTTTTCTGCTACTGTCTTCTTTAATTGCATTTATCTCTATTTTTTACTTTATTGTGATTTATTTAGTATACTATCAATAGCAGTCATGCTACATGGCAAAACATGCTGCCAGGATGTTAAAGTTGGTCTTTTTTGGTAAGGAAGTATCCAGCATGAAATGAGGTAAAAGTGAAAGTGTGTTGAAGGGGAAAAAGCAGCATAGTTGTCATTAGCTCATTAATAGTCTGCATCACATTACTCCCAGAATGTCTATTAGATTCTCTGAAGATTTATTGAATGATAACAAAAAATCTAGGGAGCAAGGCTAGTTTATTCAGAAACACAAGGCACCTCAAATTGCCTGCAATGCCTAGAATAGCTAACAGTACAAGCTAGTTTTGGACATCACAGGTATACTGTACTTAAAGTGATGATACGAGAAAATAGTAAGAAAAAAATGTCACTTGTTTTCTTCAAAAAGTCAAGCAACAAGCAGCAGAAGAGTCCACAGGTCCCGTTCTCCTCAGATAACATTTTTGCCTTTCCTGAAGTATTTGCAAAGCCAGACAAGACCACAAATTTAATTTAATTCAGTGAAATGAGAGAAAGGTCATATTTGCATGAGAAAATATAGTTAGGTGAGATGAGCTGCCAGAAGACAAACTGCTACATTTGCACCCAAAACCAATAGGCAGGAAAGAAAGTGGAGTTTTTTCTTTTCAAAGTATTACCACAAGCAGCTAAAGACCCTTCAAATAAAATTACTTTTTAAAAGTTCACTCTTGCAGAGTAACCATGTCAAATTCTGTCTGCCCAAGTTGACATTGGATACAAGATTATATTTTCCTACACATAATTGTTGTTTCTAAACAAGATTCATTTTATTTTTTCAATTTCCTTTTAATAGTCCTTGGAAAACAGATGGAAAAAATAGTAAAAAGTCTGTTGGACAACCTCTCAAACTGAACTACATTAATCAAAAGTAAATTATTTCATATCTAGCTTATAACAAATTCACTTTGCACATTTAACAAATCCCTCCATGACCATATTACCATTAGTACTTATGCACTGATCCAATGGACAAATCACGCTTTACCCTGGACACATTCATATCCCACATTGCACAGGAAGATTAGGCTGCAAGTGATCAAGTCCTGCCATTTATTTATTTAATTTACTTGTTAACAATGAGAAAATCCTCTCATACTAATGAGAAAAATTCTAAAACAGAAATATACCTCTCCCCATTCAAAGGAAGAAGGGAAAAAAAAAATAAACCCCACAGTTTGACAGATATTAGAGTTATTTCTGTGATTCTCTTATCTCTTAGCCTCCAGATGGATGGACCATTTAATGAAAAACAACGCCCCCCTCACACTAAAGCTACAAAGAATGACCAACTTCTTAGTGAGAACAGCTAAAATACCTCAGAAGTGCTCTGATTGTCTCATGTGTTGTTTCCAACTGCAGCCTCACAATATGCCTCAATTTCATCAAAATAGGCTCTCCATTTCTTGAATGCATTTCTCCATTAATTAATTTGTTGAAATTTAGTTACTAGTTAACATTCATAAAATCATGACTATATTAGCATAATTCATAGCTATAGTACTGATAGTGTGCTATTCACCATTCTATAATTCTTTTTAGGAAGACAGGATGACAAATACAGCATGATGGCTATTGCTCCTTTCCTGAGTTCCCAGAAGCTTCTAACTGTGCATAACAAAAATTAGAGAAGACTGCCTGCTTTGAATCTCTTGTCATTTGGGTACTTTTCAGAATGACAAACTGACCTGATTCCCACTACTAGGAGAGGCCGCTTGCAACATCTGCAAAGCAAGATATAGATTTTGATTTATTTTCCAGAGTATAACACACAAGTCTTAGGTTCTATGGCAATATTTTTGATCGTGTTTCTGGTAGCTTCTCAGATTTTAACTATTTCTCTGCTCATTGTTTTTCAAACTGGGATCAACTCTGCACGAAGTGAAAAGCTTATTTGCTTAAATTAATTCACAACAAATAGTGCTCACATAATTCCCTGTAACTAATTCTTGTTCTGCCTGTAGCTGAACCATCTAATCTGCCCATTGCTTCTGTACCTTTAGCTTACCTTCTGACTCAACAGTAATCATGACTTCTCACATCTCCTTCTCCTCTGTAGACTCTCCTGCTGATTTAGCTCATTATGTTCTACACAGTATTTCCATTTTCTGCTTTTGTCCTCTACTCTCACTCTTATTAAGAGTCACGTCTTACGTTCAGTATTTTTGTCCTCCATGCACTATATACTATCTATTTCCACACACACTTCAGTTCTGATGCTGCTGATGTTGAAAATCAGACCTTCATTTTGGATGACACATACAAATTCTTATTTGTTTTTGGCTCTTCAAAGTTTTTTTCATTTCTGTCCCAGAGGTGAAATTAAAATAGCCATGATCTGAGAACATTAAATGCTTTTATTTGACTGTTTTCTTCAAATTTGGAGGTTTGGACTTAAAATGCTTTTTTAATTACACATCACAAAAGTATTTTCTCCTGCAATTGATACATACTCTAAAATATGACTTCCATCTCTTCCGAGTCTCTTGCATTGCATTAATTTACAATGTGCTGTGCTGCATCTGTTAGCAATATTTCAAATTCTGGGATTCCTTCAAAATAAAGCAACAACATGCATTACTTCTGCTGTAACAACTTAACGCATTTTATTAGTCCAACGAACGCATTTGTTTACCAAGTCTCTGTGATACCTTTGATTGTTGAATAACTTTTACTAAGAAATACAGCTGTGCAATACTTTTATGATCTACAGCAAGAGAGGCAGAATGAGACTTTAACAGTCATGATAACTAAGCTCTAAAAGGAGACAAAGTAGGCTGATTGGTACTGCGACTTCTACTTCCTGGTCTTGGAATCCCAAACACCAGAAATGCCGTAGAGGACGTGAATTCTCACTTTCTGGAGAAGTAATGTAGCTGGTCAAGAAATGCACTTAAAATTTCAACTCCTTCCAGCTACATTATATTGAAGATATGATAATAATAATAATAATAATGTGATAAGACTACTGATAATGAGAGTGAGTCATATCAGCATTATTCAAATATCTACACTGTATTATATTTAGTTGCAAGAAAATGATGCAAACAACAAAGTGCCACAACAAAGAGTTAGTCTCACCGTGAAAACAAGCTATGGTGTTGCAGTGCTGAGGACATGGCACTTACAAAGGAGAATTTCAGAGTGCTCATTCTGCATTATTTTCTATTAATGCTCAAGATTATTCAAAAGAGAAAGGTCACACTTATGACAATTCTTTTCACATCATAAGAAGAAGATAAATGTGTGACTAGCACTAGGTCACTGGGTCACTATGACTCAAAAAAGAGGGAATAAAATAGAGCCTTCTCATCAGTTCAAGAAATTAAATAATGGGAAAAGTGGAGGTGAAAGTCATAAAAATGCCTGAAAATGTGTAAGCTGGAAAACCGCTGCTTGGGATATTTAAAGATATCTAAGTTTCTTAATAATCTAGAGTTACAATTTGATTTTCTGACTGCATATCTGGATTCATGATACTCAATGGGTATCTGTGTCATGGAGTCAGAGGACATTAAAATACAGAGATTATGCATTAAGTCAGTTGAAGTATTCCTCTGTGCTAAAGGAGCACTGGTGGACCACAGCATTTCAGATTAACTGGCAATACTTAACACACACAACCCAAAACGGTGTGACACTTTGTAAAGTAATTCTTCTAAAACTTCTAAGCTTCCCAACCAGGAGTTCCTGCATTCCTACACACAGTGAGTGGGAGTAACTGGGTTTACCAAAACAAACACAGAAAACGTAAAGAGAAAAATAATCTAAAGAAACTGGTATCTCCTGCACTTCATGGGCAGGACTCAAACCTTCAAGAAAGGTAGGAAAACCAGCTCTTATTCTAAGAAGACCTCTAGGTGCCCACTATTATTTTCTCCTTTGTGGGTATTCAGTGCAAAGGAGCAGAGGGCGTTCACATTTCAAAGCATTTAGGTGACTCAAGGGTAACCACACCAAGCAGCTAAACATATGCTTAAGGTTTAGTATCCAAGGGGCCCTTGAAGTGAGAATTGACAATTCCAGTGCTTTGACAGCTCATTCCACTATATATAGTTAGACAATTAGCACCAAAAAAAAGTCCTATTATTATATGTAAATTGGTTCAACTATCTTCTAGTTGTAATTAAGCATCGCTCTGCTTTAAAGTTAAAATTCTTGTTTTCTTTGAGTACTGCAACAATTGCACTGTCAGGCTAATAATCATAAAGCTCATCCACTGAACATTCCCTGCCTCTGTCCGTCTCCACTTCCTGATTACTGTCTGGTCAGTTAATTTCTGCATCGTTTCAACTGGCACTAATCAGAAATTAAAAGCTGCCATCAGCTTTGCTAGATACAAATTCCTACCCCTGGTTAGAAAGGATTTTCAAAACAGGCAATTCTTGGCCTTTTCTGATTATCCACAGACAAGCTCATAATCCAGTCGCTAGCATTTAGGAAGTCAAGCAGTGAAATAAACAATGTTGATTATAATCTACTGTTCTTTTTTTTAAATCAAGAAATAAAGCAAAAAAAAAAAAAACCTGCAGTGCTCTAATTTTGAGACATCTGTTTTGGGGTTGGTTTATTTTATATTTATTTCAACAGGAGAATGGATTTGGATGAAGATGAAAAGGATGGACAATGGCACATCTAACAGTTTCTTTTGTGGCAAGTAAACAAAGACATGTCAGTCATGTTTACTATGATTAAGACAGTGATTAAAGAGATTTTGCCATTTTAAATGGCTAGATTTCAGGGGGAGGGAGGGGAAGAGACCTACTAGACAGACTGGATGGGAAAAATCTCCTTTTCAGTTGTTTTTCCAGGTGAGGAAGCTTAGAATAAGTCTTCTGAGTAACCTATAACCATCAAAAATTAAGATCACAAAGTAACAGAAATTCTGTTATGACACCAGTAATAACAACAGTTTCAAGCTTGGATACATTATCATCCTACAGTTCACTTACACATTCCTATTGAAACTTTCACCAACAGTGTTGATTCTCAAATTTCAGCCAGATAACTGCTTCCTCAAACTGTTCTCCTTGCTAATTTTGGCTAAAATATTAATCAAGTGGGTTTCCATAACTTCCCTCAATATTACATAAACCAGCAAAGCTACTGAAAATCCAAAACCTTCTTACTGAATTGTCTCTGAATCTACCTGAAAGGTATTTTCTGTTGTCAGGAATGCTGCTCTGCAGATCAGGATCTACAACACAAACTGTGCCAAACCACAGGGAAAGATCACCGAGGGTAGACAGGCTAAATATGCTAAATTGTATTATCAGGCAATCACTGGCATTTCTTGTTCAAATACATAGAGGCCAATCCTATTTCTATGACTAGAAACATTACAGCATCTTTATAAAGCTGTACAGATTTTAGAAGACAAAATATATAATACACTTGCATATCAATAATACTAAGGGTTTTTTTCAATAGTGTAACTTATTTTTTCTTGCAAAGCTGTAATATCTATAGAATCATGCTGCTGTCATTCAAATTTGGACAGTGTCTGTGTAAGCATCCTTTTACTTTGAGCTTGTGATTTTAAAAAGTCAGAATACTATTCTGCAGTTTCAATGAATGCTAAACAAGTAGGTAATTAAAAACAAATAAACAAAAAACCCAGTGACTGCAAATGAAGCAAGAGTCTGGGGAGATATGGTGCTGCGCATCACAAGGAACTTCAGGGAATAAAATAAACTGATAAAATGTCTGTTTGCTATTCCACATTCACATTGAGGAAAGAAATGGAAATCCCCTTGTGAGGTCAAGCCCACAAAGCATATAGGCTATACATGTGTAGTAGATTGCAGTAGTGCACATGGAAGAGATATGCAGAAAAAATCAATCACTTGAAGTCGAACTATGGTGTGTAGATTCACTTTCCAAATATGACAATGTAAAACAAAAACCAGAGATATCTGCAGTTCAGTAACAAGCTGAAAAAGCTTTCACTGTTCTACACAGAAGTGAAATAAACATGAGGTTAGCATTACTTCTGGACTGTATATTTTATTATCAACCTCACATTTTAAGTGAGAACTTGTCTGAAAGTAAGGTAACGTAAAATGTTCCCTTGTTTATATGTAGTCACCTACTAATTCTTTTTTGCCAATTTGAAAAAATTGAGGAAAAAGTGAGAACTTTATAAGATACAGGAAAGTTTTGTTGGCTCCAGTATTCTGTGTGTTCAAGTTGATATGTGCAAAAGTAAACCAATTTGATCAAAACTGTACTACTGTTTATTTAAAGTGATGTACTTTTGAAATGCCTTATCTGTAATATGGTAATTCCCCATTTCAAAAGTGAGAGGTCGTTCATCCCTTTCAGGATATTTTCAGATTTGAACCAAATGGACAAGTGTAATATCCGAAATGGAACAAAACCTAAGAAACTCACAGCAAAAATCTAGCAACCAGTAAACATGTGGGCACCAAAGCATAGTAGGAAAAGTCAAGTACGAAGTGCTTCTGAATGGAAGCAACCAGTAAACATGTGGGCACCAAAGCATAGTAGGAAAAGTCAAGTAGAAAGTGCTTCTGAATGGAGTACCAAGTGAGAAGCAGTTTGTTTACAGGTGCTTTAACCTTAAGAGAATCAAATAAATTTAAAGAAAACACATTTGAAAACTATGAGTAACAATGCCATAATTGGATATCAAAGATAAAATTGCTGAAAAAGTATTACATTCGTACTATATATATATGCTTTATAGAATCTGTATTTAGAAGAGTGAATTATCAATGACTCTTTAATAATATTGCATAATGAGTGCATCCCAGTGCTGAGTGCTGCCTTAAAGATGCAGCCATAGGATGAAACCAGAGGCCACAGAACTGAAAGTATAGGTGACCACTTGTGGATAAACATGGAGCAACCTGGAAAGAAACTTGCTTTCTTTTGTAACAGAAATAACGGGTCATAAGAGAAACAATGACCAAAAAACCAAAAAGTTGTATGTGTGGCTTAACTGTGTTAGGGAAGCCATTTATTATGCTATCAGAAATCTGCATCCTAAAGAGTATTGGTAAAAAGCAAATTCTCCTGTTGGAGAAATTTCTCATCTTCAAGCACGGCAAGAAAAAAAGGAACTTGTTGTGAAACACTGACTCACTGTTGTGGAAGGGTCTCACACTCAACTCCTCATTTAACAACCAAAGAACATAGGTAGCCCCGTCTTTACATTTTGCATGCAAGCATGAAACAAAAAAATACATTGGTTCTGCTGCTGTCTTATTTCACATTAAGATAGGAAGAAGCAATCTCTCTAGTAGCACGTATTGCTACATATTCAAATTTTTTATTTAAAGGGAAGACATTAGCTTGTTTTGTGCTTAGTCTGGTATCCCATCCTCAAAGCTTGCTAATTTGGATGCAATGTGGCAAAAGCGAGCAGGCAAGGCCAGAAAAAACTCATTAGAATGTCAGTTCAATGTCTACAGGAGGTATCTGATGTAGAGTAAGGATGTAGAATTGTGAAACATCAGTACCGTGATGACCTTTAAACTCATCATATTCAGATATATTATCTAGAGGGGGACAGAAACGGGAGTAAGGACAGGCCAATGATGAAAATGGACTGAAAGAGTAGCAGAGGATAGACGAGAAGATAATATTCTGTTGGGTAACACAATAAAGAATGATCAGAGACACAGGAGAAGGATGAGTGGGTGACCTAGTGAGGAAAGTCATGACACTACTGCAGAAGTTGTGAAGCTGTATTTTCATATCTGCAAAATAGCAGTTGTAACAGCAGATATTCAGTAAAGTAACACAGCAGTGACAGAATTCAGTCAATTCTGTGTTTTATCAGCTAATTTGTGCTAACATTTTAAACCAAAAATTTATCTAGCAGGATAGTTCCCTCTTGTTTGAAAAGCATCTGCATTATTTTTAGCTTGAATCTGTGTAACCTGAGTTTTGTCAATTGCACCAAATAGAACAAACAGTGAAACTAGTAGTCCTGAATGGGGTTTTTTTGTGTTTGTTCACTTTATTAGACCTGGCAATTAAAAAAAAATAATTAAAAAATACTGTATTAATAATAGCACATGTCTATAAACTTCTATCAACATCGGCAAATTGCCTGCATATAGTGAGCAGACATACACGAATGACTGCAATGTAATTCAGAACTTTAATTCAAAACTTCACACATACAGCACACCATACAACCTGACTGGCTGATGAAATAGGAAAATGCTTCTAGTAGCCTGAAAGAGAATCACACTGGCTTATATTAAATAAAATGATAGCCTGCAAAGTTTTACTGACAATCATAAATGCTTCAACAAAGGAGTTCGAACTGTTCCCAGAACTACAAGCAGTTTTAGAAAGATGATCACTGATAACTGAGAGAAAGGTACAGAAAGCAGTAAAGAAATAAAAGGATAACAAGAAATATTTGAAATCACTGCCCGTATTTTCTTTTGTTCCCATGTGCTCTCAGACCACAAAAGGTGAATGCGATGTTGAACCCAAATGTATTG
The DNA here is from genome assembly GCA_013400055.1 of Nycticryphes semicollaris. NCBI lineage: Eukaryota > Metazoa > Chordata > Aves > Charadriiformes > Rostratulidae > Nycticryphes > Nycticryphes semicollaris. The sequence goes on along the minus strand of VXBJ01000127.1, from coordinate 442,064 downwards.
CTTTCTGTTTGGCCTCTGCTATGCACTCATTATTGCAGGAAGCTTAGCTTCACAGTGGAATACCAATGCTTTTCTACTGTCACCCCTTGCCTCTTAGTGTTTCACAAGGGCGTTATTCTCCTCTTCCTTAACCCAATTTTACACCAGTAAAACCCTCTTGATTTCAGTACAACTTCTTTTGATTTTCAGTAGCATAAAACCAAGAATCAAATCCCGCTTTTTAGGTTTGCATACCCCCAAAATCTCACTTTCAGCTGATGTTCTTTTGTTGTCGGTACAGTACATAAAGTATACTACTTGGTAAGTGGGAAAATAGAAGTCTGAATTATTTAGTGCATCAGACTTGGCTGGAGTTCTAGAGAAAGTGCCTCAAGTACAATGCAGTACATCCCTATTTTATACACCATTGAACAGAACATCTACAAATTGCCCTGGAACTCACACAATGCCATAGGGCTAACTGACATTATTCCTGGGCTGTGGTTACTTCTAATGCTCTGCTAATCGTTCTGTGCTCTAATGTGCTCTGGAGGAAAATCTGTATGCTCCCACAAAGTCAGAGAAGTCCCACTAATGAAATTAAGTGAAAGGAATATAATGTATTTTTGTCAATGTGAGTCCCTTAAGCTAAACTTTGGAGGGTGAAGCACATGCATTATTCAATAGAAAAGCTTTAATTAGTGTTTCTTTAAAATTACTCTGAGAAAGAACTAAAAGAATCAAAATAGTCCATCAAGGTTGTTGAAAGTGTAGGTAAGTAAACCTACAATAAGCTAGCATCACTGTACCAATGCACTTGAAATCTAAGTGAAAGCTAAGTAAAGACAAGTGACAGCAAATCAAGTTCATTGCAGAGAAAATTCAAGTTCTTTCCTATGGTGTACATGACAGTAATTTTAATCAAGCTCTGGCATTCCTTTTTTCTGAGACTATTTTTAATAATATTACCTGATCCTAAGAACCCTGAATATAGAATATAAAGTGCATTTTAAACAGCAGTAACTCAAAGCCTGGAGAGGGAAAATGATTAGTTTATTTTAAATAGGCCTGTGCAGAAAAAAAAAAAATGCAAATATCTCACAACTGCAGATATTGATTTCCAAGCAGCCTGATGTGTGTCTGTAATTGCTTTAACAGACCATTGTCTACAGCTTGTAAACTTGAATCAACGCACATCCCTCTTTTACTAGAAGATCCAAAAGTGTATTGATTCAAACACGGTCTCTTAAATTGAGATAATCTTTTTGAGATTTCAAACTTAATTTGTTCATTGCCTCCAAGTGACATGGGTTCAACACTGTCATCAGATGAGTCAAACTGTCCTTGACAGTTCTGACACTTTAACTAGTTGGTTTTGCAGGAACTGATTCACTGGCAAAGGACTCATTATCTGTAGTGTTCTGTGGAACTGGGACGACTCGATTCTGACCTAGGTAGTTTTCATCTGCTGCTGAGCAGTGGATTGCTGTGCACCCCTACTGAGTTGCAAAGTAATTTTCGCTTTTGTATTTCCTAATTGTATGCTTTATATTTCCTATCAGTCTCCTTGTGGGGCTCCTTTGTGCTGCAGCCAGCAGGTGACACCCTGTACATGATTCCCTAGAGAGAACCATTGTCACTCCTAACTACTTATCCGGTGGCTGCCTAGTGCTAAGTTTCACTCCCAACTGCTATTTAATGTCCTCTTTCTCATGCTCCACAGAGAAAACTAATTATCATACAAACAAAGTAAAATTAAGTGTTAAGTGTCTGGTTTAGGTTTATAAATGCACTGCGAGCTAGGACGTAGAGCTAAAGCTGGACTGCCACGTGGTGCACCAAACTACATATTTCCTTCTTCCTTCTACCAGCTTCGCTTCTACAAAAGTCATATGCACTGAGCTCGTTAACTTGGTGCTAGTTAATTAACATATGAAAGACTAATAGTGCCACTAATCTGTGCCATTACCATGGTTCAGCAAGTCATGATGCTGCACTTTTTCAACTATTTGAGCTCTGGAGGCGACACTCACAGCAAAACCCTGAATTATTCAATGTCTGTGAGCACGGTGGCCCTGTTTGACCTTTTACTTGTTTGTAACATAGCTAGCCTTTTAATCTTTAAGCCACTGTATTTCCTGTGAATTCTCAGAAGGCTTCATCCTACATTACACTGACAAAAAAAACTTCTCCTTGTAGAAGTTTTCATTTAGTTTCTAACAATATATTTTACACCTTTTGGAGCATGACAGAAGTAGACGAGAAAGTGCCTTCAGGAAAACTCCAAGAGAACATATTTCTTACTATCCGTTTTGCTCTTTAGAAGACCCCAAATTTCATTGGTCCTTCTTAAATATAAAATAAAATAGCAATACTGCAACTGTGCAGTTTATCACTCCTAAAGCTTTTTCAAAATATGTGTCTAATCACAATGGGTCCTCCTGTTCACCACTCTTTACTCATAACTTCCATCAAAGTCACGCTTCTGTGGGAACTTAGCCTGAGGAAGGAATGCAGGGCAAGCCAAGGTGGTTACTGCAATTCCTTACTGGGGAAATATAACATTTTTTTTTTGTTGTTGTTTTCACGTTTAAAGGAAGTTTCAAATGTAGATTATGCTGAGGTACTATGTTCTTAAGAAAATTCTTCCGACAAGTTAGGAACAAAACATTAAAAATAGAGCAAGATTTTTAACTAAAGCTCAGCAGTATAGTTGTACTGAGAAAGAATTTTTTCACTTGAAGTAAATTTAGGGTGTAGCCCACCATTCTGAAAAGCGGTAGAAATACATATCATTATGCCATAGTATGTTTTATAACTCATTCCTGTTACAGTCATTTACAGAAAAGAAAACTTTTGCTTTTTAAGCAACATAATATGCTACATACTTTACTGAAAATGTGCTTTATAAAACAAAAAGCCTTACTCTACTTACTTGTTTATAAACAAAAGTCTTACTCTGTAATTCACCTTTGCTATCACTCTTGTGGTCATGACATTTCCATTTCTTTTAGGCATCTAATGTGAATTAACTCATTGCAATTCATGCTTGGGCCCTTCTAAAATACAAAACCACACTGCACACAAGCTTCATTTCTAGCCACAAAGACAAGCTACAGGGGGGATTCTGATTCCCGCTTTTGGGACAAACTAGCATTTTGAATCTTCTTCATGTTAAGAATTGAGCTCCACTCATTGTTCAAGCAGTGGCAATAGCCAGTGGTAAAAGGGAAGCAGAGGGAGAATTTACAACAGTATATACAGTGTCAGCATCTTTAAGTGTATTGATTTATGATGCCCCAAAATTTTCCTCCCTTCCTTTCTTTCTTGACTGCTGTACGACATACACATTGCACTCGCCTGCTAAATTAAGGATGTCTCAATGACCATTAAGAAAAAGTGCATTCACAACATTCACACAGCTAAACAAAATAAAACTGATCTGTAAACTAGTTTCAAAGTCAGAAAATACATGGCTAATTCCTGTACCTTATCAACTTTTGGTTAAATGACCCAGTTTGACAGAAAAACTAGCAGTTGCTTTCTGGTTTTAGTAAGCTCATTAAAACTCCATTAGGTTATTTTTAACCTTGGTACAGAATATAAACACTTCATTTATTATTTTCTTTCCATCAGGGGCTAAATTCCCAAGTATATTTTCTAGACTAGAGATATCATGACCAAGTATTTTACTCACTTCTGTATGTAGCTCAATGACACATTTGGTATACATTTTGTATATTGGTATAGTGGTAACATTTTGCTTTGTTGGTGTCATGCCAAGTTGCCCCTATGTTTATATAATATTTACATAGATTAATATTTTAAATCTAAATTAAATTAATGCCTATTAAACAGAATATATTTCTCCATATAAATGACATGATTAGATGGTGTTAGCTATCATGCTTCCTATTCAAGATGTTGTATGAAAATGAACAATAACTCAGAAATTCACAGGAATCTGGGCAAGGACTGTTGGTCCAGCCACAGCCATGCTCTTTGCATCACATATGCCTACAAAGCATCCTAATAAGTGACCTAATCAGATACTGAGTATAGCTCCTCTTTTGAAAAGCATATGTTGGTAAAGAATTTATTGTGTTTCCTAACGCACCAACACTCCTGCAAGTACCATAAGGCCTCAGCTACACTGTTCACTAAGAGACAGATCAGTTCCCTTGAACAACTCCAGTGTACGTCTGTCTCATCTGCATGTGAGTCATGGAGAAGGAGAAAGGAATTTGCTCATTGTGTACAGCTGAACTGTTCTTTTCTTTGTAGCTGAAATAAAAACTGATCTAGAGATTTCTCACTTCAGTGGTTGAGACATATTTTCCTGGGTTGGCAGAATGCAAGGCCAGTTTAAGAGACGTTCCTGCTTTTGTAATCACTATGTAATGTCACTACACTGCTACTCACTTTGAATTAAAATAACTGTTCAGCTGTGTTAATTTATGCTGGTGGATCATTTCAGTCCATCATTCCAATCATGCGTTCCCCATGTTCTGCTGAACGCAGAGAAAGAAACTTGCAGTAACCACTGTACAAGTAGATCAGACACAGATTTGATTTTCTCATCTGTCTTTAGGAACAGCTGCAATTGTGTTGCCTGTTCTGAATGCTACGAAAAATAATTGTGCATTTACTTTTTACTTTTTTGTTTCCTACATTAAGTGTATTTTAAGACAGGGAATAACAACAAAACTCCTTACCTATGAGTGTAGAGAATATATATAAGCCAGGACCCTCAAGCACCTTAATATATCTACTGGAACGCCAAACCATCCTTCGCTTCACATCCAAAGTGCAACAGCAGGCATCCACTTCAGGTATCAAGCTATGGGAAAGGCTGAGATCACGAGACATTAGAAACAGAGTATGTCTTCTGGTGAAATTCAGTATTTTCTGCATATAGTATCGTTCTGAAGTTCATGACTCAAGGTTCACAAACAGCTTTCTGTCATGCTTTAACATCCACAGAGTGCACTTTCAGCAATTAGTGTATCTGACATCATCACCAAGACGTGACCTTGAAAGATCTCTCAGCTATTCTTGATTTTGTGTGACTATTTGTACAACGATGCATAAAGAAAAGGGTTTTACTTCTTTTAATTAAATATTTTAACTGCCTATATCAGCAGCTTTCTTAGATTACAAAACCTCAGACTGAATTGCAGGGGTACTCTATATGCTATCAGAACAGGAGTGGATGAACTTCATAAAATAAAGATAAATCTATCCAGCTGCCTCAGCGTTCATCTTATAAATACGTGGATGGCATCTATTCATCATCTTTATTTTATAAGCAGGTAGAGAAAACCAGAACTTAGAGAATAGCACTCAGCTGAGACTGAACTCTTTAGTTTTATCTTAATTATGGAAATTTGACAGATACTATCTGACAATAAGTGCCACTTAGATTGGAAATGCAAGTGATGGACTTCTCTGAATGAAGTCGCAGACTTTTATCTGGCATCTTTCATAGTCAAACAGCCAAATTTTGCATTATTGCTTCACGTGCTTTTTTAATACTGTACGAACGTGAAATATTTAGGAAATGCGAAGGGGAATGGAGTCAGATTCTCTTCTTTTTGATCGCTGTTTCATCCTAGATAACATCAGACTTCAATAAATACCAATCCTAAACACTCGGGGGGGAGAAAGTAGATTTTATTTAATTCTGTGATACCATGTTATTCAGCGGGATTTGAGTGTGATTCACATGTCAACAATCTGTCCCCTTCTTTTGGAATGGAGCTTATCATAGGTTTTTCAAGCCATAAAACTCATCCTTACTTGCTTTGACACACGAGTTATTTTTTCCTACTCTGTTCACAAAAGAAGCCCCAGCTGCCTCCGCTAGTGTAAAAGGTGTTACATAGCAAATACTTTCCACAGTTCCTTGAGTCTTCATTCTTAAATTAGAAATAAGTATAATATTCAATTTTCTTATACTTGTTATATTTTACATATTAACTAATTTACTACATTTATATTGTTATACTATTGTCTGCAGTTTCACAGATGGGAAATGGTCTTTAATGTCCTGAAGCTGTCAAATCAGCATTTTGTTTTCAATGAGAAATGAAAGGAGAAGGAATGATGAACCCTGGCATACAAACACAAAAACTAGTATCTAAGTTTAGAGTATTTTAGAAGAGTATCAGAAATAATTGTGGAAACTGCTTTTGCACTTTACTAAACTTAGGCTAATCAATTGCCTAAATAATTTATAAAACACTGAACTGGATTTACTTCTTACAACTCTCTATTTTGACCGATGTAAGAGGAAAAATACACCACAAAACCCTTATCACGAGTATGAATGAGAGTTAAGAAAATCAGAAGATTTAAGAAGCTTCTTGCCAGATAACAAGAAGTTGGTGTATTTGATCCATCCTCTGCCAATGTCTGACCTCGCCTCACTTCCATTGTGGTGCAACTAATAGTCCCTTCTACTGTGCTTTCACCTCAGGACAGTTTCTGTATGTAAGTTAATTCAAGCAAGAAATATTTAGCACCAAAGAGAAGACAATTAATTTGGCTTTGAGATGGTTATGTCAGGAACTCAGGAAGTTTCACATTCTCTAGCTTATCCTTTATCAGGATTCATTTGTAAGGCATTTAAGGGTAGAACAAGTTTAAGAGGGCTCTTTCTAGCCTAAGCCAGGTTTGACTAATCATTATTCAAACAACTCTTTAAAGAACATAGAATTGCAGGATTCTCCAAGTTCTTGCTTTGTAGGCATTTTGATGCAGAGGGCTATAATATGGAAATGGGGGATTACAGATCTATCAGAAGAAGAATGTAAGTGAAGGAGCTTCCACTGCAACAGACACCTTCAAACTTTGTAAACTTCATTTATTTAGTTAGGTGGAGCTCCAGGAAGCATGTAACAACAGGTAAGGGCAATAACCTTGTTAGTATAATATATTAGCTCCTAGTCCAAACTACCTGAGACAAATTTCAATGCAGTTTTTCATCCTATTTTCTTCCAGGTGGAGCTAAAGCTGAATATAATGCGCTAGTAGTGCAGCCGCAAGACCAAGAAGTATAATCAGTCATATTTCCTGAGATTATAAACTTTTCTTTCCAGGGAGATAAAGTCTGTTTATAAACGTCTGTATCAGAAAACATCCTGTACAAAGGTATCTTACCCACTCCCCAGCTACCATTACTTCTTCCATGTCAAACCAAAACCGAGATCCTCAGGGAAATCCATCATCTAATAAAGCATCATTTATGCTATACACTTAATTGAGAAGATTCTGTTTAGGCATAGTGAATCAGTACATAGCTAATCCAGCCTCAGATCTTTTCTAGATTTTGCTCTTGGTTTCCCTTTAATTAATGGGTCCCATCTGCTGGGAAAATTCTCCTGCTACTTAATACCAACACCCATCAATCAATGTTCCTCTCTTTAAGAGGTTCATCATACACTGCTAGGCTGGGTTTACAGGGTTTTATTAACTGTTGTACAACATTAAAAAAATATCCTTAAAAGAGAAAGTTTTCAAAATCTTTTATTTGAGGATTTTTAATTTTTTTATTTTAAATGAGATTCCTATACAGTACATACTCTAGTTCTCTGGAGTGGCTCACGATAGCCATTTGGATAAAAGAGTAATTTTTCTCAAACTGTGAATTCTTGAAGGATAATTAAAGAAAATTGTTTCAACTAAATAAAGTATCTTTTTGCTCTTCACCTAAGAATATTCAGTTTTCTGAAGATATAGTTCCCATAAATAATCAGTAACAAGTAAGGTTAGTGCCTACTATGTGGAACAAGTAACTGATAATTTGCAATAATAATTCCTCTGAAATCTTTAAAAAAAAAAAAACTTGCAGTGCCCCTGATATTGAAATACAGCTAATGGAGACTGAAGACTACTCAGCCACAACATCTGTTCCACATGTAGCCCAACTACACCAATGGTTTCCCATTGGTGAGTTCCTATGCCATCTGAACTAAGGAAATCTATGAACGGGGGATCCACACTGCTCCAAATAAACTGTCACTAGGTTCTACTGTGAGTAAGTTGGTGAACATTCAAGATAACGTTATTTTTCAACAAATTTTCGGATGAGACTGAGCAGATAGTGCTACGAGTGACTGATGCTCTACATTTATCTACAACATTGCAGATGATAAACAGATTTACTTGTCGGTACAAGTTTCTTACTCCATGTCCAATTCAAGCACGTCCCTAAATTTAGACTTACAGAGTGAACAGTGATATAGGACAGTGTCCAGCAACGTACTTTTCAGGAATGCAATACATAAGTTCTCTTCAAAAACATATCACAATATCTCATATTTAAAAGTCTCTCATCATCCACACTATTTAAATCTTGCTCTCACATTTTTCCAGTGTATACAATCACAAATGCTGTCTTGAGTGAATCCTTACTCTTTTTGTTTGCTTGAGCAACATTTTGCTGCCGTTAAATCTAAGATTTCCCATTCCTATGCTGACAATTCCGTCCCTCTCCAAGAGGCAAGGTAATTGATCTGTTGATCAATCCACTGTCCTAGTTCTACCAAACAGAGAGCAGAGGTTGTGTTTAAATTTAAATTCATCCTAATTTATCGTGCTGGTAAGAAAGAAACCCCAGTAAATAGATGTAAGTAGCAGCAGATTAACAAAGGGAAACTTTTTTTTCAATCAGTGTAAGCACAGGCCTTCTTTGCTCTTGAATGTTTAAATTCTCATAATTATTTGAAAAAAAAGAAATTTCCCTTAGACATCTGTAAACAACCAGTGAAATAAGTTTGCGTACACACATCTCTCTGATTACTCAAAACCAAAGTAATTTCTGCTTCAGATTTGAGAATGAAACTACACTTTAACGTAATGCTAAGTTTAGCTTAATGTAATGTTTCTCTATACAGATGCACAGAGAATTATCTGATTTCATAAAGTGTCAGAAATGGTATAATCTGCAGTGTACTCCATACCAGTTTGGCATGTGGCTAGAGATGAATCTCTACACTGTACAGAACAATGAAAAATTAAGTGCTTTAAAATAAATCAATACGATATTAGATAAAAGAGTGACAGTAATGGAGTCAATCTGTAACTCCAGCCATTACAATGACACCTGCATTCACATTAACCTCCCTGTTTCATATTGGCTACCTTTTTAATGATAACCCGAAATGAAAACCGGATAAATGGGGTTTTGTAAAGCTTTGTGCATTGACCTTACTCTGCTTCCCCAGAAGTCAATGGTTATGCTTCTGTACTAAAGTGGAGATAATCTGCATAGTTTTGAAAAGCATGTACAGAAGTAAAGATTTCTGAAGAAGAAGAATGATCTCATATTCTACCAGTGACGCTCAGCAACTTCAACGTCTCAACAAATGCAGTCTCCTCTGAATTCCCAGTAAAATACGAGTACTCATTCACTATGATAATCAACTTCTAGCACTTTTTAATGGAATGAGCTTAGAGGAGATAACGATCCTTGATGCGGAACTTCAACAATTTACTAAAATATTTCCATTACTTTCACTTTTGGTTATTTTTGCTGGCCAGTACCTGAGATCACGCAAAGATGTTGTTTCATATAAAACTCCAAACAAATCATTTCCAATAAAACAATAGCCAACTTTTCCCACTTAAAAAATAAATAAAACCTTAAGACGTCAAGGCACAGATGATTCTAAAATCATTTAAGCATAGAATTGTTTAGGTTGGAAAAGACATTTAAGATCACCGTGTCCAACTGTAACCCAGCACTGCTAAACCTCCCCGGCACAACTTGAGGCCATTTTGTCATCTTCTATCACTTGTTACTTGGGAGAAGAGACTCACCCCCACCTTGCCACAACCTCCCTTCAGAAATTTGTAGAATGGTAACGTCTCTCCTCAGCCACCTTTTCTCCCTCAGCTGCTCCTCACAAGACTCATGCTCCAGACCCCTCAATAACTCCATTGCCCTTCTCTGGACATGTTCCAGCACCTCAGAGTCTTTCCTGCAGTGAGCGGCCCAATTTTAACCAATAACATTTTGCAGCTAAAATTAAAATAGCGAGATAGGATGGAAGAAACTGGTAGCAGAGACTGCCACACTGATGTCAAGGTATGTGAAGAAACACATACAAAAAAATAATCTAAAGAAAGGGACTTGGGGAAAAAGAGATATCCCTGGAACTATCCAATCATGAAAGAAAACTGGACATAATGAAAATGAACCTCCATTAATATTATTTTCCAAGAGATCTCTTCTTTTTTTATATTAAACTACAACGCATACAAAGTGAGTGAGAACTCAGCTGGCTGGTTTGCTGCTAAGGAGTTGCAGATTGCTTCTGAATGAAGAAAATTCTGTGGGACTGCACTGCATTTTTAGAGCTTAGCAAGACACCTTCTGCTTTGATACTGTTTGTTCTCATTTCATAGGGCTTTTTCTCCTGAGTTTTCATCCCCTTGTAGTTTTCTTCCCGTGCAAAGCTATGGACAAATAAAATGCAATACAATGTACAGTATTTTGCAAAGACATCTTTATAGAATCTAATTCTACTTTGTTATTAAATTTCTTGGGTTTCTTATTCATACAATAAAAGCGTATTATTTCTCCAAACCAGAAGAAAGGAAATGAAATGGAGCATCACATAACAACTGCATCTTTGATTTTCCATTAAAATGAATTCAAGATGCAGCCTTAAAATTAGCTAAATAATAAGCAGTAATAATAGATGTTCTTTTACTAAAATGCAGTCATCGGAAGCAATTTTATTGTCCAATTATATTAATAGAAACTAGATTAAAATA